>CAJQZN010017714.1:0-12931 GCA_907164685.1 Colias eurytheme | reverse complement strand
CACGTAAGCCTTCCAAAAGACCGGGTACCGTCCTTCTGGTGGTACCCGAGTATTATGGAGATGATAAATAATAAATAAATAATTGGAATAAACTAAAAAAATATATGTTATTTTATGTTTATAATGTGGCACAATCATTATAATAGATTAAATATTTTCTATTTTCTACATAATAAAATATCTCAACTCATATCTTTACCGGGTGATCTATAGGTATGTAATGAGAGATCTGCCAATTGTCTTCTTGGAAGCTATTGAAGTCGTCCTCAAATATTGTTTCTCCTGCGCACACGCGGCGGCCCCGGACCTTCGTTAACGACTCGGGACACAAGATACCGTGTGCCATTGGGTCTACATACGCTAAAAATCAATCATTTAGTAATAACAAGCAGTCTTTAGGTGTAATAAAATCGTAGTAAAATCAAATCTGTAAAAAAAATACTTGGGGAGATCACGCCCTAAGTATTATTTTCAATTTATATGGATATCGAAGTAAAATGCTGTTTTTAGAATTTTAACAAACCAATAGGATCTGAGCAATTTGGGTCAATCCACACATCTCTACAGATATTTGCTACGTCTATTCGACGATTCTCTTATCACTTATCCACAAGCACATATCCACTCTTATAAAAAAGCAAGCTTTTAATAATTAAAGGCTTGCTTTATAATAATTTAACTCGTGAAATTCAAACTGTCAAAAAATTGTGATCCATTGGCACATTTTGTTCACAATTTAACGCATTTTTAGATGGATTTAAATCACTATATACCTATCTTACGACAGCAAAATGGTCAACTGTTCTAAGTCTACTATCACAATTTAAAAAAAAAGAATCACCTGTTAACATTTGCGTAAATTTAGGACTAGCATATCCACGCATAGAAAAGCTGGAAAGGCCATCCTCGTCTTTAGGTCCAATGGTCCCATGTCCGGTGGACACGAACACTTTATACTGGATGTACTTGTTCAATTTGACTGTTATATCTGGGTCCTCGAACACCCAGCCATGAACTTGCTTCGTACCGAAACCTCTCACGCGTTGTTCTACATATTCGTCAGCGAATGTCGCCTCACGGTAGAATGCAGCCTCTATGTAGAACGCTGTTATTTGCGGATCAGCTTAAGAGAATAGTATGTATGAGAATAGATTAAATAGTAAACTTATATTGAATTTGATATTTTGGTTTTATGGCATTAACCCTTAAATTGATTTCGTTTAGGTACTTTATAAATATATAAACGAAGCGGGATTCGAACTCGCGTTCTAACTCATATTGTTAGTGATAAAGCTTACTAATTGTAAAAGAAATCGTATATTTTACAGTTTACAAATTCCAGAGAAATTGTAAGGGTAAGGACCTTCGTTAAAAATAATAAAGTTGAGGAGCTTCGCCTAAAAGTCTGAATACATAAATCTTTGAGTATGATTCAGAGTGGAAATCCCGTGACAACATGTGATGGGGTCAATGCATTTACTAATACCTAATTCTGACTATTACCTATGTTATAAGTAGTCGGAGATATTATTGATGGTCACTTAAGGAATAATGCTTTCTTGGTGAAGGAATGTTTCAAATCGATTCTGTAGTTTCGGAGCCTCATTTTTTTGCTAATTTGGCAGTATTCCAACAAACATTAAAAATTAAAATCTTCTTTCTTTACAATAATATTATTAGTGTGAATGAATGCTTGATAAGAATGATTATTATTTTATTAAAGCGGGAAAACCAAGAGACAACCCTGGTGTTTTGGAAAACCCAGAAGTACCTACCTAATGATAATTGACAACCATTTAATGGATATGGTATTGTACAAAATTTCAAACTATATCTACACTTAGAAATACTTTTGACCTTATAATCTATAGCTTACAAAATTATGATAGTTATTACAATTAAATACATCAATTTATATCTCATATCTTGGATTATAACACAATAACACGCATGCCTTTTGAATATTAAAGTAGATATTTCCTGTCGACTTCTAGCAAAATTTTCTTCCAATATTATTATTACGCTATATAAATTACATGCATCATTTTGAAAAGGGTTTCTCAATGATGAATGACCAATTTCTATTTTTAATTGTTAAAATTATTTAGGTTATAAAATACAAAATACTTAGGTAACTAGTAACTTAGGTTAGGTATTAAAAATGTGTAGATGTGATTACCTACATCATTATCATCTACAAAATAATATTAGTAAGTATGTAATCATAAAAATAAACCTTCGAATTATATAAGATCTTAATATCATCAAAAATATTTCAAAAACGTTAATTAATTACTAATTTAAATTAATTAGGGTAATTAAAATCTCACGTAAAATTCTATAAATAATTACCTGGAATAATAGCTCTAAATCCTTTAGGAGTTAGAGCTTGTAGAGTAACTTTAGGGAACTCAAATTCTGCAAATATCTGACATAATAAGGAAAATAAAATAACACCAGTCCGTTTGAGATACATTTTGTGACTGACAAATCAGACAAGTCGAGAGAATCTGCATCTAAGGTCATGGTCATAATAAAACTAGTAAACAAACATTTATATTTCATATAGGTATTAAGTTTAGTTCTATATTTATAAATTCTGCGTGCTATTAAGAATTGTGGTCAAATATACCTCATATTTTTTTTATTTAAAATACAAAGTTTTAATTATAATATCCCGATGGTATTGGTAAGCAGATTTTATGAGCTCTATTATACACAGGAGGACTATAAATAGGTATAAATCTGTTGTGGATTTTTAATTCTAATTTTTGATATTATAAAATTGAATGATATTTAAGCTTTTTCGATACACATTGAAAATAATTTAAAAATATACATACAGCTACGAATAATAGAAGTTTTGTTAAAGTGTTCTTTCTTTCTTAGCTGAAAGAAAAACTGGGCAAATTGTGAAAAACTAAATGCACCTTAATATTACCGTGCAATAATTCTGGTGATATTTATAGAAAATTTTCGACAACATTTTATTGTAAAATTCTCCTTACATTGGTTTGAAAGCTTGATGTTAGCAGATGGGTGGTAACTACCATTGTAGTGATCCTATTCATTCATCGTGCAATTGAAATTTATTTCATAAGACGTGACGGCTTATCCTTGTGGAGAAAGGCAAGAGATTATTATTTAACAATAACTGCATTGGACTTTATTGCAAAATCAATTATATTACACACATTAAATAACATGTGGACGTCTTCTATTTTATAAGCAGAAAATAATACGATTTTGAGGGGCTCTTGATATATTATGTCGATATGATGGGTCATTGGTCAAGTTATAAGTTTGATTTGGTTTATTGAAAAACTACACATAAATAGGATCCCCGCGAAGCGTGGTGCATTCGTACGCAAACTGCATCTGAAAGGTATTTGGGAAAAATAAATTGCCAGCATAATACATACTTAACTGCGACATGTTTGGACGTATAGGTTCATTTTCTCTACAGTTTACAATCGTGCTAGTAAGATCGTTTTTTACAATCTTGACATATGTATTTAGGTAAACAATGGTTCAATATACCTACATATATTGTGTAGATATTTAGTCTTTTAATATGCACTTAATTAAAGTAATATAATAGAGAACAATCATTCCCATTCCTTAATTAATGCATCCTCCTCAAAGTTTCAGTATTAACAACTAAGTAACCATTATTCATAAATAAAAACCAGTCAGTTTTTTACTCCATGACCTTAAAAGCACTGTTCAGTAAACTTGTTTAACACATCAAAACAGAACCTACTTACAATATATCAAAAAAGTTAAGTAAGACCGAACATTTAGGTACCTATACAGGGTGTCCCACTATTGGTATATTAAGCGCGAAAGGACTTGTAGTTTTACATACACTGATCACGTAAAAAATACAACAACAAAATTACGTCAATAATTTTTTGCTAAATTTTTCCTGAAAATCCATGTTTTCTTCTCTGACTTCGCGCAGCCGGCATATACCGCTTCTCTAATGTGAGCATTTTGTCTATAAAAACATAATCTTAAACGATAGCTCACGTGCTGGTGGCAAAGTTGGGCGGGTTGCTTGTTATGGGTGTAGACATAGAGTTTTAAGAATTCATCTATTTGAAAAATAAATGTGTCTGGAATTTTATAAGTATTTTTTACGTACTCAGCGTATGCAAAACTATGACCTCCTTTGAGCTTAGTATACCAACAGTGGGACACCCTGTATATGTATCTCTAATGTACCAAAACATTTTAAAAATGAGCAGTGATGGCTCGGAGATTTAAATCGACTTATTACTTAAACGACCATACCAATTTACGAGTATTTAGAAATTATGCATGAATATGAAGTATCCCGTAGATATTGAAAATATATTAAGGAATTTCTTAAATACTTTCCACCATTATCTGAAATTCTGATACTTACGTGGGAAAAACTAAGGTAAATAATAAAACAAACAATCACATTGATAACTAATTTATTTGCATAATAAAACAGCAATAGTACATAATATATAGCATATAGGTAATAGTCACTTTCGAAAGACAGGAATAAAATTAATATTAAAAAACATAGCGCCGTTATTTATACACATATTTTTTACTTAAATATAAAGTATCGTAACTAGTTACATAAACGTAAGTATATGAAAAATCTTGATAGCAAAGAGCCTTAGAAAAGTGAACACTGTAAAAACAAACTTTTATATTTTGATAGTTTCTTTTGATTTCATGCAATATTTTATTTTAATTTTTATATAATATATTAAGTTTTATTATCTGAAACATATTTATTGGATAAATATGTTGAAGCATAACAGTTTGTCTTAAATATTTGAAGGAATGGTTAACAATATACTATACTATAATAATATAATAAAAGAAAGATTGTAGTAATTATGGCGAGCTATGCCCTATTACAGTCAATGCAAACTAAGTTTTCAAACTGCATTATAGTTTAAAGCCAAATAAAAATAAACATTTGGAGTAAAAGAATAATTACTGGTACCTCAACAAGTGTTTATTAGAATATTGTGGTTAGCCGGTTAGGTATGACAAACAAAAAACCATGTACCTACATACGAGTACCAACGCCTAGGTTATTGTATTATATTATTTTTAAAAGATTATTATTGACGGGCAGACGTACCTACAATGTTAATACTGTTAATACTGTTGTTTTTAATAGTCAATTTGACTGATCAATTTTATATGAAGAAATATTTCCAATAGAGTAAATAATTCCATTCATTTTGGAAATTATATATTTCACCTACTCAAAGACACATAACTAGTGACTATTTTAATTTTATTATTTTTGTAGCATACATTAATAAGCAAGCGTGTGAAATTAGAATGTGATTTACTTTTTTTTGCTACAATATTACATTCGTACATCGAATTACATTGATTAAATAGATTTGTATATCAATATTATAATTTACAGACATGAAAAATAGTAAGAAGAATTGTAGATAAAACAGGATATAAAATATTGACTGATGATACGATAGTTTCCTTAACATTTTCTACTAATTAATAATTATTATTAAATAGTTATATTCTATTTGCTAGTGTTAAATTTCAGGAATAAATAAGCGTGAAGGATGTGATTATTCATATAAAGGAATTAACATCGTATATATATCTGCCATCTGGCAACATATCACTATAATTGTCAAAAATTGACATTGACAGTGACATGTGTCTTTATGACAATCTGTCGATTTTTTATTTTTAATCTATGGTCAAAGAAACCATCGCACACCAGGCAAATTATAAAACACTACAAGTCGCTACTTATAAAATCTGTATAATCATGAACATCAAATTTATTAAACACTAAAGATATTATATATCTTACGTTCTATAGAGAGACAAACGCTACGCACTATTATCTACAATATTAAATACAAAAGATGGCTTCAATTAATTTGAAGAGATGTAAAACAGCATAGAACAGTAAGACAATAATCAGAAACAAACGAGACTAGTACAAACTATTTAATAAAAACGTACAATAATATTAAACATTTTATAATTAAACTACAAACATCAAACTATGTACTATTGTTTACATTACAATTAGTAGATTGAAGCAATGTCGCAATCGATCTTTCCTCTCGCTCCAACGTTGTTATCCTGCTCACACATCCCATCTGAACACTAATGTAAATCCCATTCCATTTTATATGAAATTTACGTTCATTAATAAAGCAAAAAAATAACTAAAAAGGTTTTTTTTATACTTTCTACATCTCCTCAAACACCAACGGTCTTACCGCATCATGTACATACAACCTCCGTTTATCTACCTTGCCCTGCTTTTGTTGTCCGACGCAAATGTATAATTATATTAATATATTAGTAGTTTAAATGATTGGGATATACAGGGTGTAATCGTTAAGTGTGCACAGGCGATTATTCCGTAACTATTGCAGATATCAAAAAACTTTAAACTGATATCGAAAGTACTTAACCTAATGAGTAAAATGGCCATAATAAATTTTTGAAAATAAAACGAGAAATATCCAAAAATGTTACATTAAACGCTCCCATACATTTTATTTCCCATACGTTTTGTATTCATAGCAGATTATCGAAGTGACGTCCTCATTGTGCAATACGATGAGGAGCTCTATTTGCAGTTTCGAAATGAACTTCCCTTCAAATTTGCGAAGTAATTTAAGCAGAAAACCAAAAAAAGAAAGAAAACGCTAAAATCTTTCATATTAAATGTACTAGGTTGATCCAAAAGTAATGATAATTGGGTATTTCCTGTGCACATAAAAATATAAAATAACTGTTTTTTGCTTGCTCATGTACTCACTAAGTTATTACAAAAAAATCATATCAATAGGCCACGTTTCCAAGTATTTACATTAATTTGAATGTGAACCGTGCGTGCCAGAATTTTTGCCGACAAAAAGAAGAAACAACAATTCGATATTTAGAGGGTGAATTACTAAATTTTTAATGAGATCAGGATAATTTTTTGGCACGATTTGTGACCATGGACGTTACCCGGGTTCACCATGTTTATGGTGAAACCAAGAAACAATTAATGGCCTGGATGCGAGCTTCCAAAGTGACGATGAAGAAATTCAAAGTGAAAATTAGTGGGATAGATTAAAGCGGCAGTTTTTTGGGGCGCCGAAGGAATAATTCTGGTGGAATATTTTAATAAGGTAGCCACTATGTTGGGCTCTTGCTACACAGACCATATTAAAACATTGCGGTAGGTTAGTAAGGAAAAGAGACATGGCAAACTGCGGGCTTGAATGTTGTTTCACCATGACCACGCACCAGATCACAAAGCGTCAGTTGCAATGGCTGCCATTCAAAAATCGGCATTCCAAATGCTTGAACACCCACCCTGTTTGTTAGATCTAGCTCCTAGTTATTTCTATCTCTTTCCTCGGCTCAAGAAACACCGTCTTAGCAAAAAATTTTAAGACGATAGCGAAGAGATGGCCGCGTTGAGGGGTTTTACGGATGAAGTCAAAGTTTTTTTTTCTAAGTTTTGGAAAAAAAAATCTAGTTAGATTATATTATATTATATTATCTAGAAGACTATCTAGCGAAATATTGTAACTGTAATGACCTGGTTTAATATTGATTATCATTCTTTTGGATCAACTCATGTACATGGGATAGTCATATCTCATACTAAATGTATGGGAGGGTTTCAAGTGAATTTTTTAGATATTTCTCGTTTTATTTTTAAAAATGTATTATGGCCATTTTACTTATTAGGTTAAGTACTTTCAATATCAGTTTAAAGTTTTTTTATATCTGTTATAGTTACGGAATAATCGCCTGTGCACACTTAACGATTACACCCTGTATATTTTCTAAGTACATTTATTCATATATTAGGCTAAATATAGCAAGTGCAAGATTGTCACTTGTCAATTTAAGTTTCAATGAGCAATTACTTTATGGGATAGTGGGATAGAAATATTTGTGAGATTTTCGTATAAGGGCTTATTATATAATATGCATTTTTTAATAATGTAATTTAAGTTAATTAATTTGGTTCATTTATCTAATAAAGAAACCATGTCTTGTTTCAAGTGTTTGTCAAGTTTTCTTGAGAAAATTGACTTTTTATACATATTATGATATTATCATATATTTTATCATAGTGATTACTGTATGTTTAAAATTGAATTAAGTATTAGGTAATTGAAGTTTTCAATTTCTATGTGGGATTATAATTTTAATCAAAATAATTTATGATTTTCCAATATTTCCTAGTATTTTATATAAGATATGGTTCTAATCACAATTTTGATACATATTTTGGGTTTTTAGGCCTTCGTGAGTTTTATATAGGTACATATAATGTTACACTATATTAAAGTTACCTTGTTTCGAAGATTATTTTTGATATTTTGGATCTTTGTAATTCTTGTCATTTTCTTTGAAGTATACGATGCAATATTTTTTTTGTCGTCTTCGATCATTAGCTAAGTATATCAAGTCAAACCGCATAATACATTTCTGAAAGAAACTATTTCTTTGATGAAATGCCTCAGCCCCGGAATCACAGACACAATAGACACTCGGTGGTCAAGGGGTTAAGAGAACATTCCCTCAAAACCATTAAAATAATGAAATATGTTGGTTGACAATTATTTATTTATTAATAAATTAAATGAAGTAAAATATGTGATTTTCAGCGATTTAAAAATAGAGTTACTGAATTAAAATTAACGAGATATTTTTAATAATAAACGTTTATAATATTTTATATCCTCGTATGAAAAACGATTACTCTTTAGTAAATAGTACTTCATAAAATAAAGAATAAAAGCTTAAGGAAAAGCAAAGCAAATAATAATAACACATATATTATGTAACAAGTACAAAGCTTTAAAATATTCAAAAAAATCTATCACAGCCTACTCATACTAACCGTTTCATTTATGAATAATAAATAAACTACTTATATACTTAAAACAAAATAGAAAAAGGGTAAAAAATAAAAACTAAAAAAATAACTTTAAAACTATATTTATGGACATTTGATGACTATTTTACGAAATATATTTACAATCACAACGATACAATAAATAAAAAATATACGAAACAAAAAAAAAAATGTCATGTATTATTACAAAAAAAAAACAAAAATACACATACTGGGCATTTTTCTTCAACACTGGCAATTTTTACCGTAACGTTCGAAAATGTTAACAATGTAAAACTGAAACGAACGTAAAACTGTACTTGGTAATTTATTAAAAAAGACTAAAATGACACATTTTTGTATATGAATAGAACTTGCGGGAAATACAACCAAACACTATTTAAAACAAACCTATATGTATCGGAATGTGTTTTAAATAAATTAATTTTAAAGGTACAATTTAAAATAAAAATAAAATATAATTCTATAACTTAGGCCTTTTATGGAATACAGATTGAGACAATATTCCTTATATTTTTGAGACAACATTTAAGCAAGCACTCATGTGTTTTATAATCCTAAAATTGAGGGTACTTGCAATTTTTTACTAAACTACCCCCAAAAATATTTCCAACAAGCTCTTCCCATAACTATTCTAGCTTTCAACGCGACCTTACAAAAACTTAATATCAATATAAGCGTAAATAATACAAACTAAATTCATTTAATTTCACTTAAATCACATAAACGCGATACAAAAATAAATTAAACAAGCATTCCGGTATAAATACTGCGATGTTCTTCTCTATGAAAATAATTTTAATGGTGAATTAAATTTATAGACTTCATACACAATCTGGGCTAGTAAAATAATAACTTATATGAGAACATTATCGTTTATTCGGTTTTTATTGTTGTACAATTAAACCTTTGTCGCCTAAAGTCAATAAAATTGTCTATTACATTAAAACCCACCATAAAACCCTACAAAATAGGCCTCAAATCAAAAACGCATCGGGATATTAATCTTGCCATCGTATATAGCGAATGGCATTTGGTCCGTCACACCGTCACACTGACAATTGTCATTGAAGAGACACGCGTCATTAACCGCCCGTCGCCTTGTAAGTGACGCGTCATCTGTCACTCGTATATCCGTCAACTCAGTATGACACCTGTCATGTGAAAAACCTCTCGCCACCTGACCGTCTGTCACGCCCGCATGACAGTTTCTCGATACTTGGATTGAAACGGTATGACAGTTGTCATATGACGCATTCGCTATTGGTTCATTCGTCACGTTACCCTGAAATTCGTCATTAAAGACGCCTACCATCTGCTCGACCGTTATATTCCTATGACAATTGTTAAATGTCACGTCACTCATCATTCCATCTGTCACGTTCGCATGACAGCTGTCATATACCGCGCTCCCCGCCTCACCCCTCGCCGTCATATGACAGCCGTCATCAACGTTCATTCTACGCCCATCTGTATCCGCCGAGCCGCGGAACGGAAAATGCTTGCACAATCTAACGCTTTGCCGCGTATCGCTAACGTTAACATCCCTCAGATCGAGTACAACACAGCCCCTCGGAGCGTCAGCAAGACACGTGGCCACGCGCGCATCACCTGATTGACACATGTCAGGGTGACAGCTATCAGTTTGACAGCTACCAGTTTGACAGGTGTCACTCTGACAGCTGTCACCCTGACACGGGTCGAGGTGTCGCGCGCGGCCGCCGCGGTGACAGCTGTCAGTCTGACAGCCGTCAGTCTGACAGGTGTCACGCCGACACGCGTCCAGCACGCTTACTCCGCCTTCGTCTCGGGCTGCTGTCATACAAAGTCCATCGCGTCGTGCGCCTTCGTCGAGAACTTTGGGAAGGCGCGCTTCTTCAGTGTTTGTTCTACTACCTTCTTAATTTCGCTGACGATGAACACGCTCGACGTCAAGCAGACTAGGAATATGAGATCTGAAATAGATTATGTTATGTAATTTAAGAACTGTCTTCTTGATGTTATAAATTTGCGATCTTATGCAATTATGTTACTGGTGTTTCAGCTGAAATAAATTATAACCAAGAAGTGCGTAGCTAACTTTTACCCGCACTCTACGGGGCGAAAGCAACTGACTAGTCATTTTATAGATTAAAAACATAACGTATTCACACACACTGTTTCTTTCAAATATCATATATAGCCAATCTGTATATTCGGGTAACATTTGACCTTTTTTTCGCAGAAGTTAGGTTTATTAAAGGGATTAAAATAGCTAACCATTATCTCAATACTATCAAAAGTAAATAAATGTTATAAAGAAACACATACCATGTCCAGTGAGCGCTTCAGTTTGGAACACCCTCTGCAGCGGCGGGAAATATATCACCAACATTTGCCCGACCAGACTTAGCGATACGGCGATCAAGAACATTCTGGAAATAAATCACACTAGTTGATAATTCGCTACAAATCACGGGGTTTTCTTGAAATAAAATAAAAAAGACGTGTGGCACTCGGGGACTGCCGCGGTAAAGCTATTGCATTCTATGCCTTCAGGCCACACTTCTGCGCCCGTCGGAGTGAGGAGCGTGAGGTTTTTTCGTTACGCAATTTCTGCATTCGGTCCCCGCGCTCAAGGCCCGCGACAGAAGCTATGCAATAGCTTAAAAATACACATTTACAACTTATTAGCAAAACAAGTTCCGTAGCATCATTATAACAAGTACATAATATTATGTTAAATTAAAATGTAAAATTTACATGATTTAATATAGCAACTACGAAGTTTCTTGCCGGTTTTTCCGTCCGAATCGGTGATAAATGTTATAACCTTCTTATTTCAGATTCAAAAGTGCTTCTAGAATAAGAAAATAAATTACTGTTTGACAACTCACTTGTTAGAAAACAGTCCCACTTGGAATATCGACTTGGTCTGCGAGCGGCAAGACAGCGCGTTGAACATGTCGAACAGTACGAAACACGTGAACGTCATTGTTGTGTCGCGAGGGGTTATTTTGTTATCCGACATCTGGGAATAACATGAATATTCATTATTTTGGAAAAAATGAGAAAAAAATAAAGCCTTACGATTAGTACCATTTATTATGAGCACAAAAAAATAATATAGTCTTATGATTATTAAAGTTTCATTACAAGGATGAAACGGTTTTTTTTTTTCAAAGTAACTTTTTAGTCGATGAACAGATAATATGTCAGTTTGTAAGAATGTTTGTTACTCTTTCACGCAAAAACAGCAAACCAGCTAACCGTGTCTGTATGAAATTTAGACAGATTAGTGTGTATTAACTATCAACACAGGCTGACGGTAATTTAACCACCACCAAACATTTTCCAATTGAAATTAATTATCCAACCCACCTCACGATTAAACACCCACAGAGTACCAGCTATGATAATAGCTGCGGATATAAGCACGGAAAGTAGAACACCCCGCGATATGATCCGCCGCGACGTGTCCCGTGGCTTGCGACGCAATACTTCGTGGTCTACCGGTTCCACACCTAGGGACTGGGCTGGTGGACCTGCGGAGAATATTTATTTTATTTTATTTATTTCATTTATTTCAGATAAATTTAATATCCATATAGTTGTTATGGCCTTAAAAACTATGTTAGTATTATAATCCTACTACTATTATAAAGGCGAAAGTTTGTAAGTATGGATGTATGGATGTTTGTTACTCTTTCACGTAAAAACTACTGAACCGATTACAATGAAATTTAGCACACATATAGAGGGTAACTTGGATTAACACATAGGATAGGTTTTATCCCGGAAATCCCACGGGAACGGGAACTATGCGGGTTTTCCTTTGAAAACGCGGGCGAAGCCGCGGGCGGAAATCTAGTACATATATTTATAAAATTGAAAGGAAAATAACAAATCTCATACAGCTATATATGTATCATTATACAAGTTTATATATGTATCATTATACATATACGTATCTATATATGTATCATTATACATATACGCCCCATTGGGCGGCCTTATCACTTCAGAGTGATC
>CAJQZN010017713.1:0-20543 GCA_907164685.1 Colias eurytheme | reverse complement strand
GAACATAGGCCTCCGTTAAGGGATCAAGTCATAATCCACCACTAGCCTGTGGATTGGCGGTTGGATTACACATTACAATCTTATAATTAATACATTATTCGTCAAATCTCCAAATGGGTATTTTTATTTTAAAGTAGGTTAGTATAGTTCTGCTAAAAACTTCAGGATATAAACTTCAGCCTCAAAACAATCCAGTTCTTAGTAAAATTGTAACGTAGAAGAGATGTTTTTACTTCAATATTAGTTCATATTGTTTGATTAAGTAGGTACTGTTAATTAGAAACACTAAGTGTGTATCCACGACTCTAGAATTTACTTTTGTCATGGTTTCATTAATTATTTATAACGTTCCATAAATAGTAGTTATTAGTACTTTTGTAGATGGCGTCTATATTAACAAAATATTTTGTTCAAAAATCTATACTTAGATGATATACCAATAATAAGAACAATTTTATAAATAACATAACACGATTAAACTTCACCTGTAGCAATAATTATTAATTAAATTTATATAAATAATTAATAAATAGAATTATCAGATAATATAACGTAATAAATAACAATTTAATTAATTAATAATCTATCAATGATACATGTCTAATTGTCTAGTCTGACCAAAGTCTGAGAGTATTTTCTCTCGGTATTTTCTTGAGAGGTTAGCTGATTCAACCAAACCTAGATATATAATAAACACGTATATTATACGTGATTATTATAATTAGTAATAAATGTAATAATATTTACAAACAGTCATAAGTATATATAATTATCGCGATGCATTTTAAATAAATGTTATGGTAACATGTTTAATTGATTTTCATAAATACGATAAAATTCTTGACATGAATGAACGAATACATAAACTGAAGATGTTATTATGGTTGCGTAATGTAGACACATTGAAATAAGGATGCGAGTAAGATGAAGGTACAGAATGATGGCGTCTCGGAACAAACGATACGATGATCATACGATGTTTACGATATGTACAGAAAACAATTTTAGGTATTAGAGGGACGTGTGCGCACCCGCACTCGCACGTGTACCTAACTTCCGAACTGCCATTAAGTTTGAATTAAGGTATACTGTATAGTAGGAAAGTGAGAGTAATCCCAAATATGATAACTGTTATTAGATAATCTTATGTAACTAAAGGTATTATCTTGAAAAGTATAAGAATATATATAATAAATAAGAAAGACATGGGGCTTTCTTATTTATCCCCTGGTAGGTAACGTACGTAGACTGATGTAAGGATATTGTTAATTTCCGAATCGGGTCTCTTAATCTTTCTTATATATTTTAATCTGTTAGCTTGCTAATGCTTGCGATGTCCTCTTTTATGGACATCGCAATTGACATAAACCTCAGAGACATAAACTTTACTCAAACTTCAATCAGCTGTTATCTCTTTGATATACATATTTTGAAGCGGCATCATCACAGCCCAACACTAACATATGATCATTTGTAGGGAATACATAGTTACGTCATGCTTTATAATTGTTCAATGATAGTTATCAACTTAACCGGTCGGTCAAATCGCTTATCTTTCGACCCGACCGCACGCATTATGAACGGGTGGTCAATTGCCAAAATATAATCAGAGCGGTGGAAACTTTCACGGATGAGTTAATTCAAATGTATTGTTTTGTTTGAACCTTATGTATTGGTTAGTATGTGAATATTAAGTAATGGACAACCGTACCACAGGATAGGCCACAAGTCTATGCGTTTGAGAATACGCAAATTATAACGGCCTAATTTGACGCCCGCGGCTTCGCTCGCGTTTTGCAAAGATAAACCCGCATAGTTCCCGTTCTTGCGGGATTTCCGGGATAAAAAATAGCCCGTGTCTTAAACTGGGTCTTCAGCTACCTTCATACATTTCATTATAGTCGGTTCAGTAGTTTTTACAAGAAAGAATAACAAATATCCATCCATCTTCACAAACTTTCGCGTTTATTATATTAGTAGGATTTTAAACGCTAGTTATCCTGATAGTTCTAACATTTTAAGTGAGGGTCAAGGAAGGCATGTCTTTTAATTCCTTCAATTAATTAAACATAAATAACATATAGGTATGATGTTGCAACGAGTAAAATAATGTTCTTTTACTTATATAGCCTTGAAATAGAAAAGAATGACGTGTTTATTCATATTAACATCTTATCTTTTATCTTGAACTATCGATATATAAATATAAATCGATAAATAAAAAAAATCAAATTCAAAGTTTTTGAAGAAAAAAATTAATTCTCCGTGCGCTCGAAACGTCTGTTTTGGGTCTCATTTCGCCTTAAACTAGGATTACTGCCCACACGCATTATTACATACATTAACGTTTTTCCTTACGAATAATATTAGAAGTTTATAAATTATAAAAACATGGAATTATTTATATTTCCCGTATTAAGAGAAATAATCGTTTTTTTTAACAAGAGCGTTTTGTTCTCAAAAAAACGATTAATTTATTATTATTTTTTTAAATATTTCTGTGATATTTTTCTTTTTTAAACAAAATCCTAATGTTTAAATTGGTCCTAAAGAAATGTTTCATTCCCTTTTTATTAATATTTTCCTGTCTAAAAATCAAATAATGGCATTCATTTGCTATTATATTCTTACATAGTGTGTGCAGTAGAGCAAAGCGGTAGCGCTTAAAGCTGTCTCATAGAGCTTCATTGAAGATTCAATCAAGAAAACCAGGATATACATTAATACAATATGTTATTCTTTATTATGATGAAATCTTACTTATATTTTTCCTATAGTACATTAGGTATTGTATGTTTTAATATTCATAAAATTTTTATTACGATTTATAACACGAAGAATCATGTTATCAGTACACATTAATAATTTACCTGTAGTATTTACCTGTACACCAGACAATTTTACATGTTAAAGTATGGATTTGCGTCACAAGTTTGCGTGGTTTTAGCACGTTTTTGATAATCCATATCACTTAAGCCATTCATATGTGTGATATTTATATGTATGTTAAATATATACGGTAAATATATCCGTTTTTTAATTTAATGAGAGAAAAATATTATTTTTCAGATCGATTTTCCTTAAATATTCGTAGGTGTCTCTTTCTCTGCAGAGGTCTCTTTTTACCTCCATCATTGATAGAATCCACCTAAGCCGAGCTAGCGCGTAAGATTCAGTCGGGAGACATATTATCTATACTATACATAATATTATAAAGCAGACGAGTTTGTTTGTTTGTTTGCAAGCGCTAATCTCAGGAACTACTGGTCCGATTTGAAAAATTATTTCGGTATTAGATAGCCCATTCATCGATGCTATAGGCTATATATCATCAAGCTAAGACCAATTAGAGTGGAGCCACGCCGGTGAAACCGCGGAGCGCAGCTAGTATATAATATTAGTGGGAAATAATCAACCTGATTGCCAGTAACTTTTTAATTTCACACGTAACAGTAACCAACGCGAGAGTATAATTTATACGTTATATAAACCATAGAACACCCACATAGAAAGTTAATGTACGGCAAATACGATTGGATTGAATAATGAAAATCATCATGATCCCCGTATTCAATAAGCGCCGGCGCATACAGCGAACTTTTTGCTCATATCAAGCACATGCTGCTTATAGATGGACGATTGCATTACGACTGATCATAGAGATTAGTTATGCCCGCGACGTTGTCTGTTTATTAAATTATGTATGAAATATAGCGATGTTTCTGTTTCAGATATGTATGTACTAAATTTCTAAATCTATAGTTATCTATCATATAAAGCTAGAAAGTTCTTCCTAAATTGATTATCTCTAAATTATAACCTTCTAAATACGGTAGTCACGTTTTAAACTGCTACGACGTGTTAGTGTTTTAAAGATCTGTAATAATGTAGGTATAAAAATCATGTCAAATCAATAGCAAAGATGTATTATTATCAAACTATGTAAAATACAGTAAATGCAATTATTCTTGTTGTTAATAATTACTTTCAAAAATTCATGCGATAAAAAAATCTTTACTCTTATCATGAAAAATCACTTCTTCAATAATCGGAGATGGATTAATAATTAATCCTCATAATCATTTTAATTAGGTAATAATTATTATTTTATTACATAAATGCGTTTCGATTTTCCTTTGATATGCCTTTGTTTTCCAAAACATAAAAATGTTTCTCAATGGCAGGTGTATGGGTGCGTTTCCTCCCAAAAATGCAGCGATATGATTGGTTCTTTACAAACATATTCCTCGCTATACATCCTCCTACATTATTGATGGGAAAACACCTAAATTATTTATTTATTTTATGAAATAGGTGCGCTTTGAGAATATTGCCAAATCCCAATTGTTATCTAAAATTCGTCAAGAAACTTCTATATATGGAACTTACTATACACATGTATCCTCGACTAGAGTCCATGACACACTGACATTTTTCTAAACGCATAGATTATTACTTTATGACAAAAGTCGCACCATAAATAGTAGAGCGTTCATGAATATCCTTAAATTGAATTTCTTCATCGAGCGTGGCGTTCGCAAGCAATCACCGCAAATGATAGGTAGCTGGCTAAAGACGGCTATGATAGCCTATGTTTTAATATTAACACTGCCTTTACAACCCGTTCGACTAATAAGTGTGCTCTAAATTTATTTTTACAAAAATTTAAAACAATTATGAAACGCATTTGGCTATAAACTCAAACTCAAAAGTATTTCCTTTAATATCGAAAAATATAATATTTTTAGAGTTAAAAATATAAAATATATAATAGGTATCTATGATATTTATAAGAGATATAATATATTATATTATATGTTTTAACTTACATAATACAAATAAATATTGAACAAAGTAAACGTTATAATAATACACACAGTATTAATATTTTAATGAATACATATCCAACGTAACTAAATAAGATTTTTATAACACATTCTCGCTTGTTTATTCAAAATAAATAAGGAAAACACACACCACATTACGCTACACATATTATAATATGAGCAAACATTTTCTTATTAAATCTCGCTAATGCGAATAAAATTATGGTTGCAATTGAATACTAATCCTTTTATAGTGTTTAGACAGTTTTTAGACATTATCATAATATATAAATTATATTATTATGACGCGTGTATATTTTGTTTACTTTTTGAGTGTGGCATGCATATAAATTGAGCAATAAAATTGGATTACTCGTCCCCGACGATATAAATGTCTGAGAGTGGATTATGACGAAATATTTGGACATTTGCTGTTAATTTGTTGAGACACTCCCGAATGAAGAATGCAATTTGAACGGAAAAACCGCTGGTGACTCTTTTAGAAAATATTCGTATGTATGCGTAATATAGTTCGTATGCGCTACATTATATTATGATGAAAAAAAAACACTATTTACTAAAAAGGTTGAACATTCATAAGGAACTAAATATTGTAAAGAGCAAATTATGGTTTGTAGTTAGTATGCTCACCTTATAATATAAAGAAAGAGGCTCTTATGAAAAAATATTATAAATAGACCGGCTCAGAAACTCTGTATCAAACAGTACTATATCTAATCAGCATGATTTTATCGCATAATTATTTATAGAAAAATAACCTTATTCACTTATTAATTTGTTAAGATTGACATCTAGACATTAAATAAAATAACTTACCATCAGGAGGCACAATATCTTCGCAGAAACGGCAAGCTGTGGTAACCTGAAAAAAAATTAAACATTAACTCAAAATATTAGACTTATCTAACACATGGAAACAAATTAATTTCTTCAGTAACATATTCCATAAATATTCCTAATTATGTTTATTTTAGTACTAATTGAAAAACTTTCAAAACTTTAAATTAATTTTTTAGCTAAATTAAAACGTATAACAGCAATCTCAAATTTAATAAACCTTTTCAGTTGCGGTAAATACGTTATGAATAAGCAATATCTTAATAACACTGAAGGGTAACGAAAGGTTTAAAAACATTTACCTAAAACTAGTCATTCAGGGGATTTTATAATCTAATTCGATAATGTAGAGTCTAGTTTTCTTTGGCTCTATTTAGGCTTGACTATAGAAGTAATACGGATAGATTACACTTGACCTTTTAAAATTCACCCTCGCTTGCTTTTTGCTTATTACAAAGCAATTTAATTACGTAGCGTTTGCTGAAATATAACTTGGTGCTTTAATGGGTGTGCATTAATTTGATTTTCTGTTTATTCTCATAAAAGGGGAAACGCATTTATAGAATAATTTATCGTCTATATTTCGCTTAATGTATAACAAACTTTTAGCTTTTGCAAAAAGACTTTCCTCCAAGATATGTAAGCCAAAGTATTCAGGCCTATATTGATAGTTTCACCTAAATTAAAGAAGACAAAATGAAAAATTATTCAAAATTTCGCTTCAACAATTAAATTTACAAATATAAGAATTTACCAACATAAAAGTATAACCATTAATCACCGATAATCACATTGTCATTGCCAGTAATGCGATAGGTAGCAATAACAGTGGGTAGAAAACAAAAACACAGTTCAGAGATCATTCAATCAACCGCTAATGGACTCAACGAACACCTATAATTTACTAAGTTGCATTCTATTGTAAGGACATATACACATGAGTTCCGTAATGCGTGGTAATGCTATACATATAGACAGTTTAGTGGTTTAGTTGACTAGCGCCAGTTACATAACCAACCCTGCGAAAGTATTTGTTTGAGATGCTTTCACGCAGAACTAGAAAACGTAGAGTTAATTATTACATAAAAAGTCGAAGCGAGTAAAAAATTAAATAATACTTTATTTCAAATACGTCTCAATTAAACTAATAATGACTAAGTATTTTCTCTCTTCCTCCTGAATTTCGAACTACAATGCTAATTTCTGAATAAATTTCAATGGTTTTTTATTCTCTGCTATATTATACAATAGACCACCATGCCTTGTGATTGATTGAGGGCTGATTTTTCAATCCTTGGTTAAAATTTACTCGTCGAATAACGTATTAAACTACCATTTAAAAAATGTATTCTAATTGCTCGTATTTGACAGTTAAGGTGACGCTTTAATATAGTATCGTGTAATACTTTATTGGTCGGATAAGTTTTAACCAAGGATTGAAAAATCGGACATTACAAGACAAAAATGCTATGTATGATCATAATTATGGGATGTACGGTATATATTATACCTACCGTATGAGTAAGTACCTACAATATACTGTGTGCGTGAGTGTGAGTGAAATTCTCCCTTTTTGTGATACTGTCTTATTTATATTTTTAATTGAAGCCCCTCTCATAGAAATTCTAGTAGCAAATTTGATACCCATCTAATAAACAATTTTGAACACTTAAGTTCACACACCTACTTCTTTAAAGACTATTATTGGCTCATTGTACATACTGTATGTCTGTGTGGATGTAAATGGCATCAAATTGAATTAAATTGACACCGGGAAGGTCGCGTCACTCACTAATTGGAAATCAAGGCACAAGATTATTGATTGCTTTTCAATAACCATTGAAGTATGTTATTAAGTTATTTTTTCACAATTAATCTTTTCTTATTGTTGTTAGTATTCTTTCAGAGTCCATTCTTAGCATAGTCCATTTTTTTGAGAAAATTTGTAGCACATTACCTATTTTACTGTAAATGTAACAATTTTTTTACTAACTGTACGTCAATGCTGTTCGTGTAAGTGTAAGGTACATTACACTTTTGGTTACGATTTTTTTAGAAAGTTTTAACACTTTTATGTATTAATTTTTGTTTTCAAAAAAGATCGATCGTTAAGAACCTCTACTATAATATACACCCAGTATTCATCATTAATGAAAAATGCATACAAAAATTATTAAAAACGAAAAATATCTAAAGCTACTATAAACAGTATGATGAAGATGTACAAATGAGTATTTACTCTGTTTGCAAGAAGCTCTTAGTATTTGATAAGCTAATGACCTGTTCTGTGTTGGAATGAAGGCATTATTTAAAATATTTTTTTTAAATAAAGCTCATAAGAAAATAGTTTTTTATAACTAAATTATTCCTAAAAGTACCTACTGAGTATAGAGCTAGAAAACTGTTAATTTTTTATTACCTATGTGTTTATTTTACTGTATTTTATTAAATTCAAGAGTTTCAAGTTAAACTGAAATTTAAATACTATAAAATGTATGAAAAAATACTTGGTATTAGTGACATGGAGGAAAGATGTGCATGTTGAAATATTCGAATTAATTTTCTATATTGAGTTATAGGAATAATCAATTCCCCTACCTAATCGGTCTAGGCTTATCAACGTTTAACAAAAAGTCACACATAATAAATTGAAATAAATTTTTCTGTTTCAATAAAATAATATCAAGCAAGAATTACAGCTTTTTCACCATAACACACTATTTTATTTTGTTTGTACTCAAAACACGTGACTTTTTGTATTACTGTTTATATTGAATTACAAACATATGCTTATTAATCTAGTTTTATTATACATATTTGATAATGATAAAGCTATTTTATTAAAGTACTGATTAGAATAATATGTATATCGATGTAATTATACATATATTAGGTATTAGGTCTTATTACTTCGCTAAAAATATACCTAATATGTATAAAAATATTTTACCATCTTCAATGGCAAAATAAGCAAATAAATTACTTATTGATACATTTAAAAAGGTCCTGAAAATACAGCACACGTGTCAGATGTGAAACTTCTTTGGCGTGACGGTATTGCCATGACGTGACCTAGAAATTTTACTCTCAACACGCCTAAAGCAGCTTCACTTTAATAATTAAAAAATATACTTTCTTCTTAATGAAAAAAAAATAAAAACGAATCCGAAGTTGCTCTACAGTGTGGAGCAGAATCTACACAATATATCGTCTACTACAAGTCTTAAGTAAATTTTGACGAACTTAAAGCAAAATGCATAAAAATTATGTTAAAATATTTTTTTTGCATCAGGAAGTAATTCTAAACTAGTATCAATTATTATATTAATTAAGTATTAATTATTGTATTATCAGTAATTATATTAATATTTATTGTAATAAATTGAAAAATATATGATATGATATTCAATTAAATTTGCGGCTTTTCCCCAAACCAAGATGACCCGTGATAACACATAAAAATATAGCCACTATCAATCTGTAATAATTTTGTTTTCTACCAGTTAAATAATTTTTTAAATCGGTCCAGTTATTTCAGAGTTTATTTGGTACAAACATACCTCCTTCTCTAATAATATACGGAGACTAAACTATACGATATATGAACCCCACGACGCCCTATCAAAAACACAGTCATTGCACATTACAGTATAGAAATATACCTATATAATGATATGATAAATTCTATAATATAATATATGTGGCGCTATCAAAGCAATGAACGCGTTCGTAACATATAAATCACTTAAGAAAGTTTTATCAGTATATAGATGGATGATAAACTATAGATAAAGCCAATCGGTCGCTTCAATACGTACAGCTACATACTTATTAATTTGTATTTACATTCGTTTTTGTCAAAGAATATTGTAGACAGAGGAAAATAAAGCCAAACCGAGTACAGCAAGTACAAAGAATTTGGCTCTATATTTTGTGTAAAAAATAGTTTTTTTTTTACATATATAAATGTTATTGAGGAAAAACTACTATAAAATATATACATTGGAGGTCTTATTGTAAACATTAAATAGTCGAGAAAAGATTTTCTGTTCTTGAATTCAATATTGTATATCATATGGAAAATCTACGGAAATCAATTCTTCAAATAGGTAGGTATCCATAAATGTGTATTTTCGGGAATAATCCTATTAAAATCAGAAATAAAAATCATAACGTTCAAAATACAAACTAATGATAGAGTTTAGCTCGAGTCATACAGTTTACCTATAAATATTAATAACACAAATTTAACCCAGCATTAATTACATTCTAAATATTACCATACAACGAACTAAAAAATTGTAATTATTTAATTCCAATATAATAATATTTACTTTATTTAATTCCAATACACACAATATACGAACAATATAAACCACGGAGTATAAAATTTTCATTAAAATGAATTCAATTCAGGAAGTTATTTACATTTCATTGACGCTAATCGGCTAATAAAAAGATACGCTATCGAGTAATAGATACCATCAAACATATTGTTATAATCTCTCTTTTATCGAAGTATTTACTATTTGAACTATTTATTTACTGTGGTTGTAGTAGCCGTACTTTCCAAGGAAACCGCATTAGCAGTTTTGTATAAGCAATGCTGGTTTGTAATTCTATAGGAAAAGTGTAACATAATAAAATTTTATTATTAGAAAAATGTAAGGAAAACATTATAAAACCTCCATCTTGAAACATACGTGCCTTTCTGTGCTTACGTATTTAGTGATGCGTATAGTATTTTATTTAATGTGTACAAAATACAATACTATATCCGTAGCATGTATTTATTTAGATTGCAAAACAATTAACGTAGACGCTGATAAGTTAACCACTTAAATTGAAATACTTGTGTATATTATATTTATTTATAACAACATTGTATCCTGAAAATTATATTTTAATATACGAACTTTAGTACTTGTAGTAGTTAAGTTACAATAATATACTATTGTATTTTTGTAAATGTTATAAAAATAAAAAGCAACTTACATAGCCGAACTTTGCCGTCATGTTTTGTCCCGTTGTATATTACGTTGAACATACATCTAACTGAATTTCCCAGCCGATTTTCTTTCGTTAAAACTGAACAATCCACTTTTATGTAATAATTTAACACACTTCGCATTCAACAAAAAAACACTCAAAACAGCATATTTATACGCCTTTATAAGCGTTACCGCAAACAATAGGCTTTGTAGTCACACGAAAAAATAACTAAGCACGCTCTACGTTTTCTGAAAAGAAACACCTCAAAATGTTTTACACCACTTTCATAAATTTTCCGAATAGGCGTGAACAATAACTACGACCACTAAAGTTTTCGCTCGTCCTACGTCTCCGAGAGTGGCTCTATTTACTACAGGATGTTTAACTTTTCCTATTTTTCATATGCGGTCGCTTTTCACGCGCGTATTTATTCGACTTCCGTGACAACAACTACATGCGCACTCCTCGGCGGACGGCCGACGACTACGAGATAAAAACCGCGCTTGATTAAAAACTTATAAGCTAAAACTTTTTTGTTGGTGTGCGTGTGTTGAAGACGATATGTGCACAGGCTTTTTGTCTGAGGCTTGCTTAATTTTTCCTTTACAGCCCTATAGCGTGGATGCATCTTACGTCTTCATGTGGACTAATAAATATGGCTTTCAAAGCGTCGATTGAAACTTTTAAGGGATGTCACTATCTCCAATCAAAGTGAGTATATGGGTGTGTAATAAAAGCTTGCGTTTTAAAAGAGAAAATAAAAGAGAAATGTGAATAGCGTCCACGAAACGTTTATACACCTGAGTGCTTGAGTGGCCAACGTAATCTATGCGTGGCTTTATCGAAATGGGCCAATGCGCGTACCTACCTCACTCCTTTTTATTTCGCTCGAGAAATCCTTCACCGGAGCGATAGCGTCGTTTTGCTTAACATAAATTACCTTTTTACATTGAACCTGAATCGATCGAACTATGCTAATCAGCAATGGAGTGTACTGCAGCGTCGTTTACGTAAATCAATGTTAAAACCAAAACAAAGAAAGTACTACGATTTTAGTCGTAAAATGTTAGCAGTTAAATGCAGTCTTTAGGAAATTAAAATATGTTTTATTGAAAGTGACACATAATATAGGAATAGTAAATTTGTTTTATTATAATTGTAATAGGTATCATTTACTATCCTTAGCAACGATTCCGATAAGTAAAATAAACACATTACAGTTTATTCAGCTGTTAATGTCTGTTGTATCAATTGCGTAATTGTAAGTCAATGAATATTGGAATATTGTTAAGGTTAACGATTATACAATTTGTAATGCGATGCGATGTGCCTTTTGTTTTGTTACACCAAGTTCTAATTGTAATGAAATATTTATTTATACCTAGTTATTGTTTTTATTACGATTAATTCACGACTTTAAACAGTTATTAATATAGCAGGATATATATTATAGATATTTATCAAGAAATCGTAATAATTTTGGCTCTATTATTTATCTTCAGATTGAATATATTAAAAATGTATGAACAGCATAATATATTCAACATAAACCTTCCCATTATGCAAAAGGAACACTTTCAAGTTTGAAAATATAAACACGGCGCTACTTACACTAACAAATAGTTTTCAAGAGGCTTGAAACAGACCTCTCCTAAGGTTAAGTGCAAATATTAATTAACTAGATAATTACATTCAAAACAGCCTAACACATTAAGCCTACGTCTTTTTATTTGCACATTCATTTAGCGTATGTGTATTGTTGTTTGAAACATGTCATTGAGGAGTGTAGTGAGGAGTGATGAAAATTTTGAATACATTAACTGTAGGTATACTATTCGTGGGAGTCGAAGATGCCTACAATCCTACATCACACTGTAATACACAATGGCAATGAAATAATAATACATTTGACAGGATATTTGAAATCGAGCTAAAGATATCTAAAACTAGATAATGGGAATTATTTTTGCTAGAATACAAAATAGAAAACAATTACAATAGAATCGTTATCTATGTATTTTATTAGATACTCGTTATTTTATGAAAGTCAACTTTAACTTCATGACCTGACCGCTTCGTTAATAGTAAAATAATAAATGAATAATAGAGCCCTTAATACTTAGGAGTAGTTATCTCTAAAAAAATCACTATCGGTATATTTACTATATTTTTTTAAATTTTCCATTACAATTAACTATTTAAACGACGGAATATTTTAGAATATAGAGCAGGTGAATATGAGTTGAAAAAAAAAAGGTGAATACGAGTTTTTAAGAATCAAGGAATATAAAAATCCGACTAATCCTAAATTCTCAGTACAGCTTAGTATTATTTTCCTTATTACACAACATTCAGCCTTGAATTGTTCAAAAAAGTGCTTTATTTAAGGCTGTAACCTTAATCATGTAGCAAGTATAGACATTTAATATTCAATAGAATTCATCATTAGATCCTTAATGATCAATAATACAAGCTTTTCCTACATCCGACATCGTTCACACGTAAATTTTATTTTGAGGAATCAATAACCTTTTATTTCTCAAGGATTGTTTTTTAAGGAATGGTGGTAAATACAAATTACTAATTAATGCGTGTACTTGCTCTCCCTTGATTTTAGAATAAATATCTAATAGATTGACCGACTATTAAACTTCAATGCCTTTTCTTAGCTTGACTTTTTCGGTTCACTTAATCTCTTATTACATTTCCTGTTGAAATAAAACGTCGATATTCTAAAAATTTCATTTAATAAACAACACAATTGTTACAAATAAGTACAAGTCATTTGAAATGAATTCAAAATATTTGCTGTATTATGCCATTCTCAGATAACTGTGTAAGTAATATTTTAACAATTGGTCTTAAATTCCCACTCGTATTTCGCAGTAGTGATGTTTATTTGCCGACCTATGCCAACCGTTCGCCAAAAGCTACGTCATACATTTATGAAATCATATGCATAAAGGTTTACACACACAAGGGAAAGAAATAAATGCACCAATTCCATATTCATTATTAAAAAAAACACATGGGAAATATTCATAATCCATATAAATAAATTTTGAAATGATGCAAATGTAAAATAAAGTAAACTGCAATTAAACTTCAGAATAAGAGTCATACTTACCAAGAACCTTTGACCATCTTATTTCGATTTTGAAACTATAAAATCCATTACCACCTCCATAAACTAGATTCTCTAACTTATGACACTTAAAACTGGTCACAGAATAGGAACAAAGCATAGCACAAAGCCAGAAAGATGAAGTCAATAAATCAGCTATTTACGTTCATCCGTTACTCTGTACCGCCGGAACATAAAATCCGGTGGAACAGCTTGTTCATGCACATCCGTATTAATATCCTACTTATCCCAATCATCAAATAACTGCATGTATCCTTGTGTATTGAAATGTGGAAACTTTTTAGATGCTTTCTTTTTCTCCAATAGTTAAACTCCTTCTCGTACTAGACCCCTCAACATATAAATATGGTACCAGAATATAAATATAATAGCGGTCCGCCCCAGCTTCGCCTGTGGTACATGTTAACGCTTTTTCTCTATAGGAACCATCTTCGTACTTCAAAGAACATTATTAAAAAAGAGTTAACGAAATCAGTTCAGTCGATCTCGAGCTTTTTTGCAATTCATTTTTATATTATGGATTACGTGCACAAATCGTTCTCAGCGACAAAGTTTATCCAGTTAAGTTAAGTGGTGTACGCATAAAAGTTCAATCATAGACACTTCAGAATATTTTAGATTGAGTGGGTTATTGTTGATATTATAAGATGAAATATCCGCCAATATGTATCCGCTAGAAATAATTATAAAATCTATTACGCTATAAGTATAAAAAAGTACTCTATTTTCTCATTCCTCTAGCCGTCTAAAGTCTATTAAATAAAATACGAACTTATTTAGTTGAAAAACTTTTTAAAGTAAGCCTACTGAAAAAAATTGCATCGTCATTAGTAAACGCTATGAAGGTTAAGACTCCGACTTTGACCTTAGAAAAATTTCCCACCAGAAAATAGAACGTACTAAATAAATACTTAGAAATTAAATATTTCCTACATTTTACTATAATACTTCATTTCGCATATTTAAGCTTGAATCAACAAAATATTTAGCATACCAATCTAATGTTTGAGCGTCATGATGGGTATTTGTCAAATATTTTTGTGGTTATTAAGACCGTGTAAATTTCCATTTACACACATTTAAGATGTAAAGACTCTTGTCTTAAATACTAAGAAAACAAAACAATACTAAATTTTCTACCATACAATAATTTTCACACATTAGACGTTAGAATAACTTATGATATTAGGTCAATCACTAACATAACAACAAATCTAGAAGACTTTATGGTTTATATTAGCATAACCTTGATTTTCCGTTATCTAAATATTACCTACATTTGAATGGCATGTATACAAGCGAATGTATATCTTATTGCATAACGCACTCTGTAAATACTTCCTTATATTTCTGATGCGAGTTCACTTCAAGTGAACCGTTCGTTAAATATTTTAAAAGCTTGATACCACTCGGTTATACGGCTGGCAAATAATGACTGACCCCTTGAAAATTGCGTTTTTGAACGAATATCGAGTACTTTATCCAACAATTTAATAACTGTTCTATCTTGAATGCATAAAATGTTATAATTGAAATAACGATCACAACGGACGAGTTTTGTTGGCAGAATAGCTTTTAAGCAATTTCTTTAATTTGCATACAAAGATTAGTTTATGAAAAATACTTTTTAATTCATTTAACTGACGCATCTGTAAAACTATAAATCATAAAATTGCTATAGGACTCTCAAAAATAAATTGAATAATGAGATAAAATAAGAAGGTTTAAAAATTGTAATGCAAAGCCTTTAAAATCTTAAATACCTTTATTTCTAAATGTAACCAAAAATCAAGTATCTATAATTTTAAAACCAGCCGTATAGTGCTAAAACTAGATACATAAGTAAATCGTGTGACGACGTGTGAGTTTGTTCGATCAATTACATATATGAGGCGCCAGTCGACAAATAAAAGTACATTAACTTTGTATGTAATGTAGTTATTCTTCACATACCTTGTTTAAGGTTACACTATATATTTTATAACGCAATAAAATAGATTTAAAAGTGTTAACATGTTCATACTAAAATAATATTGTACGGAAACCTATATCCCAAAAGAGAATAAAATTTTATATGCTTAGATATATATTTAGGTCGTATTTATGAACCATTTCGAATAATAAGATTTCAACAAGAAGGCTGAAAGCTTTATTTACTTTTGATAATTCTATTTACGATACAAGAATATTTTTAGACGAAATATTTTGTCATGTCTAATATAATATTAAGTTATTATCGAAACGGTTATATCATAAAATTAAATAAATTTCTCTTGAATCACGTAACTATCAATTAATGTCTCTACATAACCGAAAAATGTTGCGCCGATAATGAAAACATCGAAAAGGATGTCTTATTTATCATAAATTTAGTCCATTACAGGACTTGTTGTAAAACAAGAGACAAACGGTAAATTTAAAAGGTACAATGCGAGTAATGAACGAGAGAAGCTGGCAATTTTTCATGTTAAGCCTTATAAGTATCGTGTCCTGAATGTATGCTGAAATATAGGTTATTCAATTTTGTAGGACAGAGATGAAACTGAGTAAATTACCGTATGTTTCTATACTATGCACTAAATTAGGTAATTAGTGATGTTTCATATTTATTCATATCTATAATGTTTAAAAGTAGAAATATATCATCCTTGTAAAGAGAAATTCCAAATGCTATATTAGCGATAGTACTTTTCTATAGTTAAGATGTAACATTTAAAATGTCTCATCTAAATATCTACTATACAATCGTAAACAATAATTACAAGGAGAACATATTGTGACTTCTGGCGTTAGTACACCGACGCATTCGCGTGCGGCAGCGAATCAACGAAAAATCTGTGGCAGGATTTCGCATATGATATGTCTCACTCTAGCACATAGATAGATGAAATAGTTGCGTCCTTGTCAGTATTGTTTCGCAAGGAACTGCGAAATGGCCATTACACAGACGCATTGCGAAAAAGTTGCGAAAACATTGCTGTGTACTAACGTTCCGCAGATATTTCGCTACGCAGTAGTTTCGCAGAGATTCGCTGCCGCACGCGAATGCGTAGGTGTAATAACGGCGTGATATTTGAATATAAGTTTAATGCTAATACGTGTTGACATAAAATCACAATCAGGAAAATTCCAACGGAAATTTCCTCATACTTTCCCCTGTCCTGTCAACATTGGATGTCGACACGATCTTGCTCAAAGCTTTTAATTGTCATAAGGCGGATCCACAATTGCTCCGCTAAGGCGTTTCCACACTGACCGAAATGCTTCGCGCAGCACTTGCTTTTCGAAGTGAAACTTCATTAGGCGCATTGAGAGTAAAATTTCAAGGTAGTATCATGGCAATACAGTCATGTCATGGAGTTGGGCGACGATTTTGGTATCTTTGAATCTTACCAAAGTTTCACTGCTGACACGTGTGCTTGGCTGTTGACACACACGCTCTTTTTTTTTAATGACAACAGGAAAGCGCTTGACCATTATCTCGCCTGATTTTAAGCAAGATGTGTTCTAAAATAGTACACGCTATCTAGGAAGCTCGCGAGGCTGTTCGCTCTGTATGGACCCGGCTTATTAGTATATCTAAAAAGGCGTACATAAACACTATAATATATTACATGCTATATCAATTTGTACGACTAACGATGGACGTGTTATTAACGTGTATTATTTTAGTTTTAATTGCATTTTAATGCTCTTCACATATGTAATAAAACTAATGGTTATACTAAACAGGGTGATGTTAATACATGCAAAATGTTTTACTAATAAAGTATAAAAATGTAATTCTTATTTTCAAAGTAGCAGTCCATTTTCTTTTGATGCCCACTGAAGTATTTTTTTTGTTTGATGACTATCATTTTTCATTATGTTATTAGTTTATTATTATGGAATTTAACGATGGACACAAAACTATAATCACGATTTTAAACTTTACGTAGAGACAAATAAAATCGTTTTTAAAGTAATGGATAAAATAACAAGAACAGAACGTGAACATCTTGCGATATAAATAATACAAATATTTACATAACCTCTTATTAGTTATTTTAATCACATTATAAAAATAAAACAAGATCGCTAATTATTTTAATATTTGTATATGCGGTCAGAATTATTGTTTTATTAATAATTAGCATATTTTGTTTAATTTGCGCACAAAAATTAGCATTTTCATATCCTTTTATGCTTAGTCAATAAATAAATCATAGACTTTTATTCATTTTTTATTGAACTTAATTAATACCTAATACGATTATAATGTTAAAACTACTGTTTTTATGATATAATTTTATGAGCATTTTGAATTGATTTAAAATACCTCGCATCTCATTAGACATGGAAGAATAAAACTTACTATTGAATATGATAACTATACCAAAAATATAATACCTGTTATATTATCTGTGCTAGCTACCTAGCATTTAACATTCATTTTCTTGTACCTACTTTTTATTGTATCCACACCGTAGAGATCCAAATCGATTCATGTTATACAGGGTGTGATCAAAACACGAGTTCAAAACCCATAACTTACTTCAAAATTATTAAATAAATAAACGACTCTGTATAAATTAACAACGCTTTGCTTATCACATAGATATTAGCAACAAATGCTTCAAAATTATCGGACCATCGAATTATATCGACACACATAACATTGGTTTATAATTATCGATTCATTTTCCTACATGGCGCCTATGCTATATCAGGGGCTGATAACGATTTCCAATATTGCATATCTATAAGTGCGCCGTAGCTGTTCGGGATTTTATTATTATATTATAGCATGTTGTTTTAGGGATAACTGCTAAACTTGATATAATTGTAGTAGTTAAATAGATAATAAAAAATAGGTTAGTTGTTATTGCGATTAAAATATTGTCTATTGATATTAAAGAAAAGGAGAAGTCTTTTCGAATAAACGAAACATACAGTAAAAAATATATTTATACTTTTAATTAAATAAAATAAAACACATAAACGAATGCAGACGGAAAGGTAAAGGAGGGGTAAAGATATCTGAAATAACTTGTTCAGATGATTAATTTGTTGACTTAAGGCTTTAATAGGGGCTAGTGACCTTGACGACGATTTACAAGGCGGGATCGGGAGACGACCGCGGAATTTACCGTAGTAAAAGTACGTATAAAAATTATTAAAAAGATATTTGGATATGGAATCAAAATTTAAAACAACCATACCCTGTGTTTCAATTTGATAAACACACTGTAAAAACACTAGAATAATTGATTTTATATTGACTTAGCGTTTTTTGGTTTAAAGTCCAAAAATCGACCTCAGTTCATGATTTTTTTCCAAAAAACCTGATTGTAAAATAAACAAATTAAAACAACCATGCCCTTTATCATATTCGAAACTTTAATATACATTTTTTTTTAGATATGCACGTAAGTATCTAAGAAGAAAAACGGTTGAGAAACTTGAGTTAATTTTCGGTATTAAAAGGGAACTCTACCCGATTCAAGCCTTAAATAGACGCTAGATTATTATGTTTAAGCTGAAGAGTTTGTTTGTTTTAACACGCTAATCTCAGGAACTACTGTTCCGATTTGAAAAATCTTTTGGTGTGAGGTAGCCCATTTATCGAAGAAGGCTATAGGCCTATCATCTCGCTAAGACCAACAGTAGTAAAACCGCGGAGCACAGCTAGTAAATGATATAAGGTCTTACATTTAAGATGCAAGGATATATTTAGTATATTTGCAATCCACACTAAGTATATTACAACCATATTACAACACATTTTTCGCACCTCACGGTAATCGAAGATTGTAAATAGAATTGATATTTAAAACGCAAACAATGTAAAAATATCGATATTTGATTCGAAATATCTTCTGTCTCTTGACCTGAGCACCTAATGCTTAAAATAATTCGTAAGAATTAAAAATAGGAAAGATATTTAAATTTAGCAGTACCTATACCTCATTAGGTCGTTAGAACAACCAGAAACACAAAAAGCTAACAGCGCTGAAGGTGTATTATAAAGCATATAAGTATATGCACAAACGCAAGTAGGTACCCTCACCATTCCATTAATCTTAAAGTCGCTAAAGATCTAAGACGAATGAAATTGCTATACGTAGTCTACAGGTCAAGAGGCTGTTTCATCATCGCCGAATTTCTAACTCCGAGACGCTGTAAGGGTTTCAAAAATAACAATAATATTTTCCTTCCTTACTTTCTTACCTTTACCTTAACCAGGACTACGTTTCATGAATCATGTATATCATAGTACAAGCATAGTACCAAACAAATCTATGAAATATTTGTTTCAAAACGACGAGATAAAAATTAAATTGGTTTCGTAACCTTTTTACTAGTATCAAAATGACATTAAAAAAACATTGTGATGCCGCGACGTCAATAAGGATAGCAATCGATGTGTCAATGAACCTTGTGGCCCAATTTAGGGGCCTATAAAATACTTTACATAATGTTTAGTAATAAAACTATGATATGGTTTCGACGAATAATGGATAATGATCAACAAGTTGTATTCAAGACAATACACTAGATGGGTGGTATGCTGCTATTCTAATTTGTCGTGGTAGATGAAAAATAACAGACTTGATAAACTAAATCACAATTTGTTTAAACAAAGCATAGACAAAGCAAACTTCTCATCTCCATACTCTTTGTCAAAGAAATATAATAGACCGGGAGATACTGACACAAAATTTCGAGTCATTTGTAACAGG
>CAJQZN010017712.1:0-12266 GCA_907164685.1 Colias eurytheme | reverse complement strand
TTCATTTGACCCATATTTTTGTCCTATGCGGGCTTGTAGTCTATAACACGAGGTTACGTAATATAATTATATAGCGAGGGTCTCACCCTACGATTTTTAGCGGTTTTGTTCTCTGCCACTAATTTCATTCGATAAATACGTGTCGACGTCTATGATTACGCGCTTTGCGACGTGTCAAATTGCTAACAGTGTTATAGCACGCTATAGGTTTGACAGCGGATGTATTATTAATGATATACCCTGCTATACCCTGCTGGATTAATGAGAAGCAGAAATATAGTGCGGTGTTAAAGGTGACGGCAATTTGAAAAAAATATCGATGTTTAAAAAATATTAATTGGCCCTAAATAAATAAGTACCTAGCCCCTAGGTACCTCATTTATATTTGAGTTTCCTATTTTTTTAACATCATTAAACTGACTTTCACATTCTTGTCTACTTGTAAGTCCAATATTTTTGTGATTAATGACAATCGTTAGAAACAGCATAATTTAACTGTAAAACAACACCCCTTTTTAAAAGTTGCACCCACCGATATTGAAGGTGGTAACAAAGGACAAATTAACAAGAATCTCTTTTAAAAACAATTAGGCAATAATGAAACGGATCCAAGTTGACGGGCTTTAATTAGCATCGGAACGGCGGGTGGTTTCCGTAATTCCGATATCCCCTAGCGTCTTTCAAACAAATAAAAGTTGGATTAAAACTCCCGTCTGTTTGAAAGCGGAGTGATGAGATTGCTTGTTATTTTACCGTGGCGAGTATTGATATTGGAGGTATTTTTTACTAAGTAGTTATCTTCTTGGAAAGTTGGAAATAATAGAGAAGATTATTAGGAAAACACAATATTATGTATTGTGATATTATGTCTCTAGGAAATAGAATAGGAAAGAGTGAATTTTATTTCCTAAATGTAAGTTCTTACACCTATAAATGGACTGGACTGCGGCAACATTTTGGAATGACCGAACTTCCTCTATGGGTGAAATGTTATAGTCACAATCAAGAAACTAAGAAAAGATGCTGCATACTTAGGTAACTACCTACTGCTAATCGTATCAAAAATGATAATTCTATTTTTTTACTATTTTAATAAGATAAACAAATAACAAAGACAAGACAAATTAATTGTAATCCTAATCCATTACAAATGCTTTCAGCGGCCATATTGTTTTTCTCGAATTAGCTTGCGACGCGACGTCTTGGGGTGGAAAGAATAGCGCTAATTAATCAAGAGTCGCCATCCACTGATTTCCATGGAGACAGGAGATCCATAGACTATAGAATCGCCCGCGAACTTCAGCTAATGCTTTCCTTTGTGGAACGACAATCATAGCGGATTGAATTTTTGTTTGCTCGCATTTCGGTTTTATTAAACATCTCCCTAGCAGCTTGCGGTTAGTCGTAATCCCTCTGAGATTAATGTTTGCACGGCCATTGAAGTACGCGTTTTGTTCTTTTCAACTTTTAAGTGAACGGGTGAACGGATTATGAGGATTTTATTGGACGAAAGCTACCGGAGGAATGTAACGTGTTGAATTGCAGTTTCAGGTGAAAATTGTGATGTGGCGTATCCATTTAATCGGCTCTCTTATTGGTCTACATTCTATAATATACTAAATAGAGACTGTCGAAATACTACTAAATACGTATTGGCAAGCTACTAGTTATTATTCTGTGGTATTGGCAATAAATAGTCTACATTACAACTTACAAGGTATCCATACCTATTAGTTACCTTCTATTGACGGTAAAGGTTTAGCAAAAACATTAAATAAAGTACATTTAATTTTATCTAATACCTGTAGATCATAAATTCTAACTATCCAAGAATAAGTAATATCGCACCGTATGTTTGTAAGCCGCCCAGCAATATTAACGTTGAGATTTATGCGCAGAAAGTTTTTAATATTTATGGGCGCGCAATAAATTCTTAGCGACGAGATTTCGTGGGGAAAGGTTTATTATTTCCTTGTTGGGGGAGAATCAACAAGTTTCAAGTTGTTTTTACTTGGATACGCGGCAAGTTATAACATCAATATTTAAATGTCGAGAAAGGTTTAAAACAATCCTTAGAATCAATTTAAATGAGCCTTGTTAATCTTCTTAACACACACCTGACACACCAAAAAGAAATCTGTGGTATAAGCTACTGATAAATATTTAGATATAAACCGTTCGAATGTAAATAATACCTAATCGCTATAGATTTAACGAACCTATCGGCGGCCTTGGTCAAATCTATCCTGTTGCTGTAAACTTTTCTTTACTAAAAAGAATCACAAGCTTAGATATATTTACACCAACAGCATGCGTGGCAGTCACTAAATACTTCGGTCATCAAAAAATATAGTCACGCATTTCTATACTTTCAATAAAACGAAAATAAATTAATCAACATTTAGCAGTTTATCATTCAATTCAAAACTTACAACCCTTGAAGGGAATCAATTCGCCGTGTGCTCAATTCAGATCCCTTACAAATTACCTTAAGAGCATTCCATTAGATTTCATCTGCGGCTGACTTACAATCATTATTAGCTTCAGACAAAGGATGAAGGATTAAGATTCAGGGAGATATTTCAGATGAGATTTGAGTCTGTCCGCAGCATTGTTATTTAAGATGGACGATGAAATTGGTGAGCCATTTCATAATTGTGATTTATTTGATTGATGCTTGTGGTTAGGGAGCCAGGTGCAAATTTGGTTAACTATTTCCTCTCAAGAGATAATTCGTCAGACGCATGAGAGTATAGTATTATAAAGCCTCGTGAACGTCAGCTGGCGCTCGGTTGGGGGGGTGAGCGGTTGTAGCCTCTCACGCACATAGGAAAAAAAATACATTCATTCATTCATTTCCTCTCAGCTAAAAATTTGTCAAATTGTAGCTAACCCAATATCTCAACGAAAAAAAATAGTCAGCTGGTTACAACATGGTGTATTATACGTCAGCTGGTGTCTCGAACATGAAAGTTAAATTTAAAGAAAAATTTATTTTCCGTTATTTCCTCTCAAACAAAAATTTACCTGATGATAGCTTATATGTAACTGTGGATAAATATATATGTCAGCTGGCTGTATCTTGGTGGAAAAACCGTCAGCTGATACGGGAGGCTACAACCGCTCTTCCCCCCAACCGAGCTCCAGCTGACGTTCACGAGGCTTCATAATACTATACTTTGATGCATTTTACTAATTGCCGCTTGAGAGGAACTTGGTCATAAAATCTGCTGCTGGCTCCCGGACCATTGAAGCTGTTTGTATTTTGTGTAACGGTAACGATATTTAATTAAATGTAAGCCCTGAATATTGATAATTAATTTACATAGTGAAAATATATTTACGCTCTACTGTTTTATTTGTAAAAAGGCGTTTTGGCTAAGGTAGGTAATTCGATTGCTTCGCGTTCAGAAATACTTATTTTAAATGAACAATGGCAATATTTTATTCCTCATTCCTGTTAGTAATCAACTTTACACAAACGTTAATAACGGTACATTAAAAACTCCATAACTCGTCTGTTTGATGTTCTGAGAGCTGAGTAACATTTCCCTTGCCGACACTCCTCTATTGTTCTTGGGGTGACAAGTGGGTACATTAATTCAATTCCACTATTACTTCAAACTATGAATGATTTGAAACGCGATAGGCGCTCAATTTTCATCCCAGTTACCTATGTTAGAATTATAATATTTCATGCTATATTATTCATAAAATTTGTTGAAAAGATTTATATTTTATCTCATGAGTTACAGAGTAATTTTTCATTATATTTTTTTAAGCTATTGCATAGCTTCTATCGCGGGCCTTGAACGCGGGGACCGAATGCAGAAATTCCGTAACGAAAAAACCTCACGCTCCCCACTCCGACGGGCACGGAGGTGTGGCTTGAAGGCATGCTATGCAATAGCTTTACCGCGGCAGTCCCCGAGTGCCACACGTCTTTTTTTATTATTATCTGTGACCCGATTCTATAATCTATTTCAATTCACAAGCCACTTGCAAGCCACCTAAATTTAAGAAAAAAATGGTTCGAACTTCGAAATTCAAACTCGACACAACTTTTTTAAAATGAGAATGACGATAGTTTTAAGTCATTCAGCCTAGTGCGGTTGAGTGACATCGAGATGTACACACTACACGCTACATATAGATATGTAAAGGGATGTCCACACATCCCGCCGCGGCAAACAATGGCTTTCAGTCCGTTCCCGCAGCCGCTATTGTCACGGGATTCGCTGGGTTTCATTGTGAATGCACTGTTTTAGAGTACCGTTTAAATTGCGAGTAGATAGATTTTTATAGTTCGAACGATTTTAAATGACTGCAGTTCGGATACAGTTCAACCGTGTAGAAATCTTAAATTATCTTGAATTTCTTTATTAAATCACTAAATGTTTATGGGTTGCAGTTATGTTTGTAATCTATTCTACAATTAACATACAATATTATACTACTTTATAGCAATGATTTTGTACAATTAAATTTTTATTCACAAGTCAGAAAAATATTTAGTTAAGTTATAATATTCTCAATTAGTGTGTATTTTTAACAATGATTTTGTATTGTTTAGTCAGAAGTCTATTGAAAAGTTTTACGTACCTAGTCAATAAAACTCGACTAAGTTGAACGTCTACAATATGTTAGTCAAGAGCATTTAAATCACGCAGACGTGCGAGGCTGACTGGAGCACCAGAGCAAACATAAGATTTAATCTAATTCTCACCGTGTTTGTTTATTTCATTTGTAGTATTTAGGCAAAGTCTGGCAGATATGTACGTGAATTCATGATTCGTATTAAAGGTTACTAATGAGTTGATTTTCTGGCATTTTTTTTATCTTTAGCTAAGTTATAGTACTCGTAGGCCATATAATATGTACCTGCCTACGTACGCTATATGGAAAAAACAAAAAAAAGTAAAACAAAGTTCAGAAATTGATAAAATTTACTTCGATGTCCATGTTAAAAAAAATGTTGTGTGGTTTTATGAAACCACGGTAAAAGTGAAACTTTCCGAACACTGCTTTATACCTACCTACTCGGCAGCCGACCGTCACGCGACATGCGCTACACAGACCAAAAAGTTTGAGACGATGTAATAAAAGTTTCACTTTAATAAATTAAATATTCACAGCTTGCTTGGTCTATCTTCATAAATTCGCAGATTCGGAGTTTCTAAATTTTAAAAGCAAAATGTTTTAAAAACGTTGAAATTTCAAAAATTCCTGTTCCCCATGCTATGTACATCTCAGGTTTCGATATCGGATACACGTATTAGCTTTGAACATTTTGTCTATTTGCATAGCTCCAAGGGAGCCGTGATGGAGCGGTACACGCTAACCCACTCAGTGTAGTCTATCGTGACACGTTGCAGATTTTTGTATTCCAATAATATATGGAATATTCCGTTCTGTATCGTGTGTTATTTGTTTATGGTTGTGAATATAAATCAATGGATTTGTATCTGTGTGTTTTGATGGTTTCCCTAAACTATGAGCTTATTCGAAGCTCTTATGTGGATTTGTGAGTTTGAAATTTTAATTGTTATATCTATAATGTAAGCAGTTATTACCTACTACACCAATTTTATAACATAAGTAAGTAATTAATTACAAAAAGATACGGTACAAACATAAAATGGAAAAAAATATTCGTATATCAAAATCTGTGTTAACGTCGGATCAGTTCATCATTTGGTCTTTGTAAGTTAGTAGTAATATATTATGAGATAAGAAGTGATAAGCATATACCATATATTACAAACTAGCTGCTCCCCGCGGTTTCACCCCCGTGGCTCCACTCCTGTAGGTCGTAGCGTGATGATGTATATATTCTATAGCCTTCCCCGATAAATGGGCTATCAAACACCGAAAGAATTTTTCCAATCGGACCAGTAGTTCCTGAGATTAGCGCGTTCAAACAAACAAATAAACAAACTCTTCAGCTTTATAATATTAGTATAGAATATAGATAGTCTAGATAAGCATAGTTACTTCACCGTGGACCATAAAAACAAGAGTTATTAATTTTGCCCGTTATTGATGTTGGATAACAATAAGAAGTAGCCCCTGGGCAGTGGGTGGCGCATTTGTGTAATTGTGAGGGGACATTACTGGATGAGATGACGGTATTGTTTCTCAAAGACATCATAGAATGCATATAACTGTATATTGCTACTTGCTAGCTGTCCCGCAAACGTTACATCTACCTTATTCTTAGCACTGATGTGTATGAATGTTCATCCTAACTCTTATCACTGAGGCGTATGAAAAATAGATGTTGACCGATTCTCCGATCTATTCAATCGGTACACAAAATTTTGTGAGAATCGGTCTAGCCGTTTTGGCGGAGTATGGTAAATAACATTACCACAGTATTACAATATTATATTACATTACTATTGGAAAATTGATTGCATGCCTCGCGTAAGTTATATTAAGGTTGTGTTGTGCTTCACTCTCCATAATATAATGATAATAATTGATTAAAATGTTTAGATTATTATACTAATTGGGAAGTGTCCTACTCCAAACTTGGAAAACCTGTATGTGTATATATAATTCAACATTTTCATGTATGTAATGTATTTTAGGTATGCATTCACATAACAAAGCTTTTAATGTTTTAATGGAGTATTTCGTATCAAACAGTAAACCATTAAAATGCATTAATGCATTTACACAATCATACGAAATTTTAAATCAAAAAGTACAAAAACGAAATGTAATTTAAAACCATTATGTAGACGTAAAAATCCACGTAGCTACGTAGCACCGTAGCTACCTGTTCTACGGCTACGACACAAAGTAACTGCGCGCTGAATACGACAGAGAACTACGAAATGGATAAATAATGGATGCGGCATTATACAATTATTATGATTAAATGACAAACAATTTTCGTTTTAGCTGTTGCAATTATCATCTAATGCTGGGTGCAACGAATGCAATTGTGTCAAACGTTTATAAAACATTTGACAAGAATTAAATGCGTTTCAATTTCATTTTCAATTCTTTGTCATTTTAAAGCGTTACTGGTACAGAAACAGCAGTTAAATTACATAATAATTAAAGTAGGGACTATGAAATTTAATGATAGGTTTTTGTGTTCAACGTGCATGACGATTTAACAATATAAAAGCGGCGTAGTTATCATATTTTGGCATTTTCTATACTTTAGGCAAGATACATTAATTGTTTAAAATTTTTTCCGTCGCCAGGCTATCCATCATATTCCTCTTTATCAAATGACTAAAACGTAAGTTTAATTATTTGGAAATTTATTTGGAAAATTGTTATCTTGTTTGTTATTTTGTACATCAATGTGCTTGCTTTGATGGAACATAGACGACAGTTTGCTTTTGTATAGAGATACGATAACGCTTTTATTAGGCTCCGTACCGAGAAAATAAAATAAAAGTAACACTCGCGACTCAGCCTCGTAAAATATTGAGGAAAATAGCGTGTTGGGAACAAAACAGACGGTTGACGGAAATTCTCTGCTGTTTCATTTTAAAAATCTATAAAATATGGGTACTTTTATAAAGTATAAAAAATTTATTATTTGGTGAAAATCGATAGCCGTGATGTAGTACATTAGTAGAGCTGATGGCTTCAATTGTGAAGGCGCGTATAAAATAATTATATTTCTATTAAGAGAATTATATTTCTACTTCAATCAGTAAGGAAAACATTGTGAGGAAATTGTCTTATTGTATTTGCGAAATTGGATAACATGTAACATAAATATGTCCAACGTGGAAGATTAAAATTACATGCAAATTTATGCTGATGTTGATAAAGATGATGATGATGAAATACAAGAAGTTGATATCGATCTTTTACATTGGTAGAATTAAGTACACCTCAAAATATCCGGTTCATCAAATTTTGTAATACACAATCACGAGGGGTGTATTAATTAATTAGAAACGATAACTTGTTATTTCGCCTTTGACTAAGACGAGCGTCGTTGTAAGATTTACTAAGTATACATAATTAAGGGAATTGAGCGTGTGGTGTTGATGATAATTATGTGTAAGTTTGAATATATTAAGTCGTGCTGTAATTTTATGCGAATACGATGTAAAATAATTAGAGAGCGTTGGTTTTAGTTTTAAAATTTGTTTGAGTTAACTGTATTATAGAGAACATCAATACATATCTAGTGTATTTATGTTCACTAAAGTACGCCAATAGTATTGATTGAATTATTTATTTATTATGATTACTTAGAAATAAGAACCACATCTCCGACTGTACGTATCTTTTATTCTAATTATCACAGACGGAATATTCTATATTATATTATTTACCATCGAGTGACACTTCAATACATACATTTTATGATAAAAAATCTCCATTTCCTAGATTTAAAGAGTACGCAGAGAATCATTCACACGCTATCGCTCATTCAAGCGTCATTACATTCGTTCATTCTTCTCTCGTGTATATACCTAATCGCTTCAAAGATCTGCTAGGGAAATTGACTACATCTGTACGCTTCACTGATAATGGAATATCAATGTTATTTATTTTCCCTTATTTGCTTACTTTATATTCGTATCTTGTAAATGTATTTGAGGAAATTATAAAAATATTTCATATAAATTTTATAGATGTTAATTTATATTGTAACTATGTGTGTTTTTCAATACGTTTTCAGAAACTTGTAAACTAATTTCTGAATTTATAGATAGAAATCAAAATATTAAATGAACTCTTGTTTTCTTTTGGATGTTAAAAAATTGTAGAACGCGAATCAATAAATACAAACAACAAATAGAAGTCAAAAAATAAAAATTGTATACTCTGGCCATGTTTTCCCATCTCTAATAAATGTTAGTTGATTTTTATCTGCATATCCACATCGATCCTAGTCTAAAAAGAATAAAATTCACTTTATGTCTGTAGTCAATAGCTGTATCTGTGTTGGTGTTTTTTCTAACTTTTTGTGGCGTATATAGCTTCCCACCATTTTTTTGTATAATGAAACATTGATTATTGATACTTGATATTCTATTCTAACAAAATATACAATATTAATTTCTGACCTATTAATGAGAATAAGTGAGGGCTTTAAAAATATACTATTGATTAATTAATATGAGCAGTTAAATTTTTTGTAAGTACTTTCTTAACTGAAGTTACCTTTACTCACGTTTTAATTACAACAAAATAGAATTAGATACCTTCCAGAATTTACAGACAATGCCCAAGCCATAAATCATAATGTTTCAACCGTCTGTCTGAGTAAAGTACACTCAGTCGGATAATCGGGTACGTTTAAAAGCTGTCACCGGCTTAGCTCCCCCACCACCCTAGGGGGTGGCACTTCACGTGCGTTTTGACGCGATTATCATACCCCGACGGTATCTGAGCGCAATATTGTTTGCGGCCACGCTGTATAAGGGTTGGATGCGGCTTAATACTGTAGAAGGATTTTATGTTACGGTATTTCTTAATACGTAAGATAAAATATTTGTTTTTTATTGTGTGGTTTCGTACTAGTAACCAGTTAGGCTTTTAATTATTAATTGTAATTTTTAGTTTTGTTGATAAATACATAATTAATACTTATAAAAAAAACTTCAAAGCATAAAAAGTTACCTGGACGCGGATTCAATCCTGCCTCAGCCCTCATGATAGCCCTTTTTTCTATAGGTACTTCAACTTATTGTTTACAATAAATAAACATATGATTAGCATGAAATATGTAAAAAAATTACGAGGATTTTGTAATTTTTGGATCTTTGGTTAATGTGAAAAAATATGTGTTATGTTATTGGTATATATACACGACTGTATATGTATTAAAAGTCTATCCTTGAATTAAATGGATTTATAATCGTAATTTCAAACACAGCAACGAATCTTTTCAAGTGGCAAACAAAAAATTCCTAAATTAGAACATCCAAAGCATCGTACATCCCTCGCACTCTTTAACCACCCAGCCGCGAGCGACGTTTTTGAATCTGTGCTTCCTTTGTGACGGTTTTAATATGGAAATTAACGTTCGCTGCCGTGTGACAGAACACCTCCACAATCATATTATTTAGCCGTAAAAATGCCACGCCATTAGTCTTTATGTCGATGGCATAAAATTCAAAATTGAACGCCAATTTGCGGTAAAATCGGTGTAATATAAGAATTAGACCGCGATAATTAATTTTTTATACGTTCAATGTTTTGTGGTTTTAAAAGCTATTAGGGATCAAGTGACAACGACGCTTATTTCACTAGACTATAACTAGAGCGATATAAATTCATTTGTTAAAAAAGAAAAAAAAAGAACGAATTTCGAATTTTGAAATAAATTAAAAAGTTATGATTTTTTTTCCTATTAACAAAATACATTAGCATTTTTGGTGTTTCTCTGGCCAGAAGTACATAAATAAATATGAAATAATTACTTATTTGTATTTGTAGATTGTACACACATTTCGTACAACTAATATTATAACGTATTCGTTCCTCATATTGTAACGGAATTACAACGTCAACACTCGCAAACATATTCCACATTCCGCGAACATAATACGACACGAATTACGCTTTAAACGTACATTTTTATACGAGGGTGTACGTCATATTTGCCTACCTACCTAAGATTTCATCGCTTCACGCTTCTGAATAGATAGCTCTGAAATTTATTGTACAGCTCCCCTACACCTCCCCCTCCCTTTTCCATTGTCACACAAATCCGATGTATCGTATCGTTTTCACTTGAAAATCGTTCAATGATATGGTAATGTGACATTTAATTCGTATCATTGAGGGTTTATTAAATGAGAGCGTGGGTGCGTATCCTTTGTCTGATCGACTCGTTAAGTTTACATTGTATAATAAATCTGGGTACTTGTGTGATTTTGAATGTGTTGTAAAATCTGGATGGGTTTTTGAAGTACATACTTATTATAACGGTGTTTTAATGTTATTGATGCTTGTATTCTTGGTGTTTATTTTAAAAGAATATGCTGCCTCTGAACTGAATCTATCTATACTAATATTATAAAGAGGAAAAGTTTGTATGTATGTATGTATGTATGGTTTTCACGCATAAACTACTGGACCGATTTTGATGAAATTTGGCACAGATAATCTTTAGACCCTGAGAAAGAACATAGGCAACCTTTTATTGCGAAATATGTACCACGGGCGAAGCCGGGGCGGACCGCTAGTCTTTGAATAACTTTTGAGTAACATTTTTTTTTGCATTGAAAGATGATTGAAAGCTTGAGCTTTCCGCTCGCGACTCAATGATATTTTATGTATGTATGTATAATATGATTGTCTGCGTAGCCTAAAAGTACCTACCTAAATGATACTCTAGCCTCTTAACTATATCTAGATACAAAAATCATATCTTAAAATATAGAATTTTTACGACAGCGACGAGCGACATGAAAGACAGTCAAACAAACACAATTTCGCATTTATAATTTTAGTAAAGATAAATGTTCAAAAAGCTTACTTACACTGGCAGCTGCAGCACAAAGAGCAGATTATAACAGCTTTTATGCATATTATATCTTTGAAACAACAACGAAAATTTCATTTTTAAACCAAATTTGAGTCCTTTTTAAGTTTTCGAATATTTTAGTTTATTTTTATAATATACAGAGCTTAATTTCATAATATAAGATTTCATTTAAAGTAAAATTTTGATCAAAAACATTAAATAATTATAAAAACGACCAAAATGTTTAGGATCTCTGCGTATACACTTTACTAACTTCGTGTTATGTAATATGTATGTTTGTTAGGGATTAAAATCAAATGTGTGTTAGCTATAGAGTTAATCATATCATAACCTTCCTATAAAAAAGCGTTAGCTTTTTTTAAATTTGATTGGTATTACTTAGGTAGCGATAAACCTAAAAAAATCACTGATTTTATTCATATGCTCAATCTGTAATCTTGCAGTTAGTGATTAATATACTTTACACAAAATAATGTGTACTGCGTATAATTTTCTCCTCCAATTTTAAGTCGTATCTGGTGTGTATGAAATTGCGAACTGAGACAAATTCAAATACGGATATATTAATAAGAAGAGTGTCGAACCAACGAGCTCACGAAACGCGGATGTATCCGAATATTGCCAATAAAACCGCGTTGAGCTGAAAAATCGATGTCGACAGACGAATGAGTACATCACTATACGCGAGTTATAGCTAAAACAAACATCACTCGGTAACAAGATGACGGGATTCTATCGTATCAAGTTTATGATAGGGAAATAGACTGCGGATCTTCTTGTTATG
>CAJQZN010017711.1:0-24192 GCA_907164685.1 Colias eurytheme | reverse complement strand
TAAAAAAAAATTATGAGGCGTGCACTTTTGGATTTTCCAAATTATTTCTAATCTATTATAGTTTTACTATGTACCACCGATTTGGAAAACACTTTCAACAGAGAAGATAACTAAATATAGTTTTAACATGTTTTAAGCTGCAAATAAATGACCAACCAAATCTCTTTACAATAGACAAATAGGTTATATTACGAATACCCAGCTATTAGAGAAACAGGGATTATGTTGAAATCTGTTGGCGAACAGGGGCTATAAGCTTGGAATTTATTGTTTTGGCTCACCGCATTTCGGTAAATCCATCACTAGATTTCGCCCGCGGCTTCGCTTCTATTTGCTTACGTATGTGCATTTGCTTGGTGAAGATATTTTGTTTGAATGCAGTGGAAAATATTAAGTTACTTGGATCTTTCTTGTTTGTTCGAAATAAAATTATGTCAAATTGAAACATACTATTTATTACTAGGTAATAGTTTTTTGGTGTAGCTGTAGGTTTAAGCATATATATTTTAAATATTTGGTCAAGATATTTTGTTATTATGCAGTGAAAATATTTGAGTTACTTCATTGTTTTTTTTGTTAAGTGTATTTGGCTTTTAAACAAATAGTAAATTATCCCGAAATAGGTGATCGAATTTCATGCCACATACCTAAAACTTACATGTAGTAGGTACCTTGTACTTTCATCAAAATAACTTTTTATAACCTATAACAGAATTATCTTCCTAGATAAATAAGAAACGTAGTCCAAAAAACTCAAATCAGTTTGGCTCAAATATTAATAGGATACCCATTCATAAGGATAAAAGAAAATCGGAAAATGCGAAGAATTTGGAATATCAAGAAGGCGAAGATACGCTTAGCGCCAAAACAATAAATTCTAAGATTATGCCCAATCGCCAAGAATATCAAATTAAAAATGGTCATAAATTAAAAGAGATACTTTATTTGATTTTTATCTATATAGATATCTGCTTCAAAATTAATTTGCATGATTTCACCCTCACATATTGTATACAGTATACATAATTATAAACTGTATACAAGTAAGTTTAAATTGCAAGTAAATCACGACTCGACAAAAAAATTTTCGTTCTTTGTCCTAAAGTTTATACTATTATTTTCCAGTTAGTTATGCACAAAAACGATAAGAAAATACCTTTTTTCGGTATAAAGTTTGCTTTTGTGATAGTTATAATAATAATACTCATTTTTCAATTTTTTCATAAATTTTAATTGATTTTAATATTTTTAAAAAGACCACGCGGTGAGAGTGGGGTGTTAACGTTTACAATGTGCTGCTAGATGGCACCCGAGTGATAAACAACCATCAGGTGTTATTTACAAGCCCAGAATAACTTAAAATGTCGTCACGAAAGTGCAAATACGATGCTGATGCATTTTGTTTTATATGTGGTCAATTTATTAAAGTTCGAGACGTGAAATATGAACTAAAGACATCTCATGTTCTCTGTGAAGCCTATGAAGCATATTTTGACTGTCCTGTACGGAATCAACATAAGCCATGGGCTCCACATGTTGCTTGTAGTTATTGTAAAAGGTGTTTGGAAGGTAAGGCAAATTACAAATTTTAAGGCCATGGGCTGCAGGATGTCATTAAAAGTACATATGCTGCATGCTCATTTGGATAAATTTAAAAACAATATGGGAGCCTATTCCGAAGAGCAAGGAGAACGTTTCTATCAGGACATCATAAATTTTGAACAACGCTATCAAGGCCAATTCAATGAAAACATGATGGGCGACTATATTTGGGGTTTATTGAGAGAAAGTAGCTATGAACATAAAAGAAAAATTAAAAGTGTGCACTTTTAAGTTATTTCCCACTTTTCTGTAAGCTAATTTGATAGTAAAACTTAATAAAAATAATAAACATTTTTATTTCAATAGTTTTATTTTCAATCAAAAATTAAAATCCGAGATTTTTAAAAATTTCGTTCAATCAGTCTTCTAAGCACAAAAGCAAAGTTTTTCATGCCATATATTTTTTTTCCGTCTAATTACGACCTAAACTACCAAATTTAATGCTTTGCAATCAAAGTCAAATTTCATGGTGACCCGTTGTAATCATTTTTTTTTATTTTCGTAAAAATATACTGCTTTTAGTATTAACTTCAGATTAATTGCAGTCATTAATAATATTGTATGAGATAATTAGTAAAATGATTAGATTATAACTAATATAACCTTAAGTTACAATTGTTATTAATAAACAGCAGTTTTACGAAAATTGCTGCGCTCCTATTGGTTCCATGAAAAGCCTTCCTCGATAAATGGACTATCTACTCGTAGCAGTGAAATAATTTTGACCCGTGGTTCCTGAGAGTAGCGCGTTCAAGCAAGCAAACAAACAAACTCTTCAGAAAATATGGAAAAATTTGTTACGTTAAAAAAAGTTCATTTATTCAAAAACATCTTAACATAATCCGCCATTTTGAATTCCCACTACAATAAATATAATAATTACCAAAATGCTTGTTTTCACTAAGCCGAACTATGCAAAGCTGCGCTAATTGGCCCGCTTGGTTCTGCCTCGAACCGGTTTAATCTGGATTTATGTTATCCTACGCGAATTCTAGACTGCAGTATGTTAGGTATTATCCTATACCTGGGCAATAAATTGTGCTGTTATACATTACTGGGCTTAAATGTAGGTTAATTTTGGTGTGTTTTCTTAAGATGCTTTATATGAAATATGTAGTGTATAATCACTACATCTATACTAATATTATAAAGAGGAAAGGTTTGTATGTATGTATGGTTTTCACGCATAAACTACTAGACCGATTTTGATGAAATTTGGCACAGATAATCTTTAGACCCTGAGAAAGAACATAGGCTAACTTTTATTGCGAAATATGTACCTGGGCGAAGCCGGGGCGGACCGCTAGTAGTACATATAAAACAAAGTCGCTTTCCCTGTCCCTATGTCCCGTTGTATGCTTAAATCTTTGAAACTACGCAACGGATTTTGATGCGGTTTTTTTAATACATAGAGTGATGTAGATTTAAGCATACATACGGACATAGGGAAAGAGAAAGCGACTTTGCTTTATACTATGTAGTGATGATGATGTACCGCAGGCGAAACCAGGGTTAAACGCTAGTTGTTGCAAAAGCGAATCAATTTATATTTATTATTAAATAGAAATACTATAAGATAACTCACCTTCATCATAATTTCGATCTTGACTGTGTGAACTGAAACAAACATTTTCCATTAAATTTGTTATTAAGGTAATTGCTATAAAATTAATCACAAGTTTCAGCAATTTGACGGCATTACGATCATATCAAAGCATGTTATTTTGTAATATTCAAAACTAATGAAACCATTTCGAAAAATTCTCAGAATACATTAATATGTTTAATTCATGAAATTAATCAAATTCCGTAAGTATTCATTTTTGTATGAATGGTTTAAAATTTTAATTAAAGGTTTTGGTAAAAAATATTTAAAATGCACAACTTTCAAGAAATGCAATTTTTTTTATTAGTTACTGTTTAGGATACTATACCGATTTCGTAAAACTTTTCAAATTAGATAGGTAGCCGTCAATTCATAGTCCAGAAAATGCTATTATCAGTAAACCATTAGGGTTTGCACATCATATAATTCTAAATTTTAATAAATATTTTACTGTTATAGCTTATACATTCAAATACACAAAAAAAAACAAAATTCTCTTCTACAAGCTCTTTTCGGATTATCTTGCATTACAAATACAAAAAGCTAGTAAAGCGAATACAAATAAATAAAAACGATTTCTATCAGTTCATAGAAAGCTTAAAGCAGGTAGTGGAAAATCTTTGATAAATCTGTGAAATCCGCTTAAGAGCGCGGTCAGAGCATGAGCGGAAGCGATAGCGATTAATATATAAATTGATTAATTTGGTACAATTGTAAATTAAACATTTCAAAATAGCTTCTAAATTAGTTTAGAGCTGAAGCTACTTTATATTTATATAAAGAATTATCGTGTTAACAAAAAACCCGACTGCTAATTTATGTAGCCTATATCCATGTCACTATCACAATTCTGATGATTACAACTACAATTATTCATCATAATCATCAGCCCATATACGTTCCCGCTGCTGGGACACGGGCCTCCTATGAGGGTACTACACTTCATATTATGTCAAAATCCGTTGAATTGGGCTTTAGGGCACGCCAAAGAAATATACATACACTCGAAAAACATAAATAGAAATAGAAACAGAAAGTGTTTTATTTGCCACCAATTACAAAAATATAAATCTTAATAATCTAAGTAACACAGAACAGGAAAAAAAATATACATAATATATAGATAGCAATGGTGGCAAAAAGGACTCCCCGTCAGCAAAGCAGCAACCATTAATTAAAATGTATTGCTGCCATTGAGATAATAATAACATGGAGACGATACAGCCTACACCACTTATGTTCCACTCAACATAGTACGTCATGTGGCGTAACTGCACTCAGTCGCTTGCTCGCTCATTGGCGCGAACGTCACGCTCATTTTTATTTGTTTTAAAGTGAAACGCATCAAATATGCCTACGTGTGTGTTACGATATTGCACAAATAATACAAATAATACGGAAAAGTGCAAAGGAATAACTTTTCAATCAGTAAGTAACTAGATAATAATTTTTAAAACTTAGTTAGAACAAAATTTTTGGCGGGCGACATTTTGCGTCATTTGTCATAGATTAAAAATTTAAGATATGACATTGGGCATGAAATAAGTGTTGTTAGTAATATTTGCTGGCGTATATTTCTATAGTATAAAATAATAATTTTACATATTTAGAAAAGCATAGACTGGTTGTTAATTGAAAAAAGGTGAAATCATGAAATATGAAAATCAATTACTTAATCACCAATTTTTTTTTTGTAATTGATTTTAATCAATTTTAATTGATATTGTATAAGCTACTGACTTGAACTTATAATTGAATTATTATTTATTTATCTGCACTAATATTATAAAGAGGAAAACTTTGTTTGTTTGATTGTAATAAATAGGCTCATAAACTATTGGACCGATTTTGATGAAATTTGGCACTGACAATCTTTAGACCCTGAGAAAAAACATAGGCTACTTTTTATTGCGAAATATGTACCACGGGCGAAGCCGGGGCTAGTTCAGAGATTAATATTTTTTCTATTCAAAGTTTCCATGTCTGGGCCGTGAAGAAAGGGAAAAATGGGTAAAATTTGTCCAAAACAACCGCAGTGAAGAAACCTGGTTACCATCCGATAGAACTTGCGTCTGTTCATTGCATTTTCGCGATGAGGATAAATATACCACAAAAGCGGGAAGGCGTATTCTAAAGAAGTCTGTTCCTTGTATTGATGTTAGTAATAATAATAAAATTTTACGGATTTGTATAACAAATAAAATATTATTTTAGCCATCACAAACATTATTATTATTATATTTATTTTAGCCGAAGGTGTGCTACAATAGTACTGGAACAATACAAGCAATTTCTGAGCCGGGAACATGTTCTGAGGATGATGAACTAAATATAAATAAACACAATTTTTACACGGATTTTATTTTTTTTCTAAAAAAGGCTCAATTTGTAAGGAATGAAACTTCCCATAGCCCTGACTGAACCTCCTCATCCTATATTATATGCCAGATATTGTTAGCCCCGCGTAGTAAAGTCAGTTTATATCTAAAATAAATATTAAGTAAGTACAAAGAAAATTTCAAGTCAACGTGCATGTAAGGAGTGGCACCCAATAAAATAGACAGAAAGAAACAAAGTGTCGCCTCTATAGCGGTGAGTCAGTGACATCGCATAATCTATGACTGTCTAGCCGTCATTCGCGCGCCCCGCGCCGCCATCTTGGCGCACAGATTTTGTTCGTGGTGTCTACTCCATGTTAATTATTATCTCAATGATTGCTGCACTGATTTTCAGAGGAGACCACGTGACTGTACAGATGCAATGATTCAGTACTAAATGATACAATAACAAATAATAACATATAATAACACCTTCTTTCGCAGCCAGGTAAAATGACAACATAATCATAATTATTGAAATTGATACAAGGTGCATAGGGTTTTTGGAACAGTTCATTTTCAAGTGTCAAGGTTGAAGTGGGAAGCTCTAACCACGTATTTATCCACAAGGCATAAGTGCTTTTAGCGGAAAATTAAAATAGAGGTTACATGAAATGTTTATTCAAACATATACTAGATTTCTCCCGCGGCTTCGCCTGCTATATCTAAAACTTAACAAATTATACATATACTAAAACCTTCCTCAAAAATGACTATATCTATTCAAAAAATTTAAATAAAAGTTAAAGATTTAATCATACAAACACACAGATGGCGGAAAGCTTCTTTGTTTACACTATGTAGTGATACTATGTGTAGTATTTATTTATATTCATTATCTTACGAATAAGTCTCATTTCATATTGGTTAAATATTTTACTTAATATTGAAGTGAAACTTCTTGAGCGTTGAGAGTAAAATTTCAATGTTGCGTCATGGCAATACCATCACGTCATGTAGTAAGGGGACGATTTTGGTATCTCTAAATCTGGCAAAGAAGTTTCACTTCTAACACGTGTGCTCGGCACACACCCTTTTTTAATAGAACAGTGGCCACACAACCTCATTTGCTTTTAAATATGCATTTAGGTATTTCTCATAAAATATATTTTTACGTAATGTTTTATCTTTGAAATTACTACGTCTTAGGGCGCGTTCCCACTATGTCGTAACGACTAATTTATCGTTCGACGACTGTCGTCTCTACCTGTTCCCATTATAACGATTGTTTGTCGTCAACATTTTTTATCGTTTAGCGACTGTCGTATCTAGCTGTTCCCATTGGATCGCGACGACATTTTATCGTTTCCTGGCAGTCGCTTTGTCGTTTACACATCATAAGCAAGCTACAAATCTAGTCGCCTCTGCGTTCGCTTGGTGATTACTAGTGCGTTTACTCTCCTGAGTTCAATGGACGTCATAGAGTTTCCGTCCACGATTTTTTTATCGTTTTACGACTGTCGTGTTTGCCGTTCCCACTGTCACGACAAAGTGTCGTCACTGCAAAAACTGTCGTAGACGACAGTAAATTGTGTCGTTCTAAATGTGAACACCTCCATTTAAACATATAAGCCACGACACTTAAAACTACACGATTATCTGTCGTCACGACACGGTGGGAACGCGCCCTTATAAGACATTTTCATTATTATGAAAACCGCATAAAAATGCATTTTGCAGTAGGAAGCGACTTTGTTTTCGATTGTAATATAGATATTTGTATTAATATTTATGAAAGTCTTATTTATTTCTTAAAGATAGGTAACTACTCTATTGATTCGGTAGGTATTTAAAGTCAATTTTGCAATCAAGGACAATTTTCCAATTTATTTGGACAATCAGTCAATGTCTGTTTTCTTTAATATATGATTCAGAACAAAACACATTCCACAATACCATTTTAATAGAAGCAGCATGCATAAAACTTAAATACATCTTGAATTTCTATCTTCGAAACTTACATCAAAACGTTTGTACAAAAAGATGTACATTTAGTTTCATTTTCTTGCATGCAATTTTGTGCTCTACATACTTAGAATAAAGATCATTATAGCGACTCACGGTTCAAATGCAATCCGGTGCGTTCCAACAATAGGGCGCCTCGCATTGTTGGGAAAAGCATCTGAAAAAAACACATTAGGTCAGTTACATGTAGAACATAATATGTAGATCCAGAATGTTCTAGAATGTTCTAATGAGGATTATTCGAATTCGCTCGTTCCATTTTTAAATTCGCTTCTGTCGAAAGAGGTTGCATTAAAAGAGATTGCATTCTAATATTATTTTCAAATAAGACCAGCCAGCTTGTATTTGAGCGGAATTTTAAAACTAAAAGCTAGTTGATTTTAGTTTGAAATGTTCATTCATAATGACGTTATATTATTTAATCATTAGGTAGGCACCTAGATGGTGAAATCTTATCGTTGGTAATACCTAATTCTAATATGACATTCAATACTACATAATAATAGATATTATAAAGCTGAAAAAAATGTTTGTTTGGTTGAAAGTGCTAATCTGAGGAACTACTGGTCCGATTTGAAAAATTATTTCGGTGTTAGATAGCCCATTTATCGAGGTAGGCTATATAGAAAATATCATCATGCTAAAACCCACAGGGGCAGAGCAACGTGGCCAAAAGTGGAGCACAGAGTTATCAATAATATCGTAAATTCTATTCTGAGATAAAAGCGAGACCTCATTATGAACGAGCGGTCATACAACAAAGTTAAACTATACTGGTTATTGTAACACAAACTTAGTTTGGGTCAAACTGATTTGTTCCAAAGCTTCTAGAACATTCTAGTCGCATTGTAATGTGACATTATTAAAGCCGAATATCGATCGTTAAAAGGTGCAAAAGGGCGGGAAAGTTCACTAATTTGTGAAGTTCGCTCGTTAGCAGTTGGACATAGCGAACTTCAGTAATGGAAGGTTGGTTTATGAACGTTTTAGTTAAAATGTACTGCATTACTTGCATTTAGTGGGTGAAGGTTTTAAAGTTTGTACCTATGGTAATGGAAATGGGTGCTGGTTTAAAATGACAATTCAAATCTTGCTAAATTTTATTATACTAGTACCTAAAGTATTACCTTTGGTATATAATGAATAAAAATAATGTTATATTCAAAACTAGCTTTTGCCCGCTTTGTCTAAAACATAATAAATTTATACTAAAACCTTCCTCTTGAATCACTCTATCTATTAAAAAAACCCGTATCAAAATCCGTTGCGTAGTTTTAAAGATTTAAGCATACATAGGGACATAGGGACAGAGAAAGCGACTTTGTTTTATACTATGTAGTGATCATGTAGTGATATATTCGTAAGGGATGATTCTATTGCACAATAAAAAGATAGCATTTACAATCAATTGTAAAATAAATACAAAAATCATATTAATTAATTGTAAACTCTCAATAGAGTACGAAATGATGCGATTCTAAAATTTCCCATAATGATAGAATTGATAGCAACGTTATCAATAACGTCGGCTTTATATTCGATTAACGAAAGAAATATTGCTGAAAAATACTCGTAGAGGCATTAGGGTGAGATTTAGAGCTTTACAAAGCGACTGTTTTGGATATCATGGAGTGTTTTGTATGTTTGTATGATTTATGTATGGTAATGAATAGGAATGGGAAATTTTGAACTTAGTTATTTTTGTTTGGTAGTAATGGAAATCGATGCTTTGCATGACCATAGGTCTTAAAATTTCGAAGAATATCGATTTGATTTTTGTTTGTTTTTATACGATTTATCTTATTAATTAGGTACTCGACCGTTTTCCAAAACACTCGAAAGCTATTTTTTTAATGTTATACATTGTTTTAATGTCTCGGGCAAAGCTAGTATAAATATCTAGTCTATAAGCAATAACATTAAGAAGCAAATTTTGTTTTGGAAATTGTGAATGTTTGTAATGAAATAAATAAAAAAATATAGACCTAATTTTGAAAATACTTTAAAGTCCAGACGGCGAAATTACTACCGTGTGTCATTTATTGAATTACTAGCTTTCCGCCCGCGTTTTCAAAGAAAAACGAGCATAGTTTCCGTTCCCATGGGATTTCCGGGATAAAACCTATCCTATGTGTTAATCCAAGTTACCCTCTATATGTGTGCTAAATTTCATTGCAATCGATTCAGTAGATAGTAGGTATTTGCGTGAAAGAGTAACAAACACACACATACACATCCTCACAAATTTTCGCATTTATAATATTAGTAGGATAGGATATATTTATATTTAACTTGCGCCACAACAGAACGAACGGTTTCCTAGTACTACCTATAATTACTCAATTTTCGCAGAAATCTTTAATCATACAATATTCTAAGCTACGAAATACGCTCATATGAAATTACTGTTCAATTATTAGTATAATTATTCCGCTCCAGCATATCAAAGATACGTAGTATTAATTAAATTATAATACCCTTACATCAAAAGCTCGATTCTAAGAAGGACCTTTCAATTCGATACATGTATAGAGTATAGATGGTATTGATACAAGGCATGAAGGAAATGTGTGTTCATATTTGTATACTAGCTGTCCACCCGGTTTTGCTTGTGGTACATATACCTATCTTACTACTATTATAAAGGCGAAAGTTTGTATGGATGTATGGATGTATGGATGTTTGTTACTCTTTCACGTAAAAACTACTGAACCGATTACAATGAAATTTAGCACACATATAGAGGGTAACTTGGATTAACACATAGGATAGGTTTTATCCCGGAAATCCCACGGGAACAGGAACTATGCGGGTTTTCCTTTGAAAACGCGGGCGAAGCCGCGGGCGGAAATCTAGTATAGCATATAGGGATAACGTACATATCCAATAGCGAAAGAATTTTTGTAAAAGGTACATTCGTTCGTGACATAAGCGCATACAAACATACAACCTTGTATAGAAGTGTGGAAAAGGGGGTTATAGGCTAATTCTGATGGACTTCAAGTGCGCAAGAGATGTGCATAAAAATATGAAAATATAAAACAGTGAAAATTTGTTAACCGATTTCAAAAAAACATATCTTAATTGAAGAGCTGTTGTACCTATATTAATTATCCCATATTACTTACATTTACTTACTTCTACTTAATTAATAGAAAGTTAAGCCTTAGTTTAAGTTAAACCTTAGATTAAGGATACTTCGCGTCATAGCGCGCGCGCGGAGACCAATCCTTAATCTAAGGTTTAAACACTACCCTACGAATTAAAAAATTATTAACAACATACATGTTATTTTTGAACCTAATACACGAATTTTATTTGATTTCATCTCATATAAGATTTCGTGTGTCCCAGCCTTAAGCAAAACATCCATTGTCTCAACTAGAACATGTATTTTTAAAGTCAATTAGCGTATATATTATTCAATACGAAACAGTGCTACGCAATGGACTATATTTTTAATGAATCCTTTGAGCGTCTGTTTTTATTTCTTCGTTATCAAAGAAAGTCCTGAATATGCAAAAAGGAACTGTATTTCGTGAGAATAGAGTCTAAATTGTTAATGGAAGAAAGTCCTTTGAGATACAGTGTGTAATTATGCGGAATAAATATTATTATGTTATTTGTAAGTGTATACGTCTCTTAAAAAGCCTTATAATTAAGGGATACATCATACAACATTATTGTAACAAGTGTAAAATATTCGGTTTAAGGTTAAGTTTTCTGTTAAATTTTCAAACGCGTAAAAAGAAGTTGCTTTTTGAATTCTCGACGAGAATTTAGGTAATTAATTACAATTTGCTATTTACAATTTGTTAGTTACAAAATATATGTAATACTGATGAATGATGCTATAATGAAGGACTCGGAACCATTGAGTTACTATGTACTACGTACTAGAGAGGGCATCGCTACTACACTCTTTGTAACACGAGTTAGAGGCAAACGTCACAAACTCATCGCTTAATCTATGACTCACTAGCCGCCCCACGCGAATCCCGCACCGCCGCGCTTGTCGCACAGATTTTGTTCGTGGTGTCCTCTCTATACGTAGTAATAATACCTCAATGCTCGGAACACGAAACTTCCTGATGTTATATATATCTGTAATCTTGATTTAGATTCCTCGTATTAGTTAGGTACATTTTAATAACAAGTAACAAAAGAACAATTGTCATCCGGAATGATACCTGTAGTTTTCTACTGATAAAACCATTTTTTTTTTATCTGTCGATAATAATTTATCCATAACAAACAAACTTACAAGCAAAGCTTCCCTCTTAATAATACTAGTGTTGAACTATCATTTATCTATATAAAATTGTAAAAACAGTAAAATGTTAATAAATAATAACCCATGACAATAAATATCAATTTACAAAATTCATTTACAAATAAAGCCATACGAATGTTCCACGCAAATTGGAATATTTGATCCTGATTTAATATCGGGGTAATTAAACGAGTGACGTCATCGTTATTAATGTAACAAATATGTAAATGTTTGTTTTTAAAATAAACTTTAAATTTATTTGCGATTTAATCTATCTTTAAATATAGCTTTTAACATTCGATGAGTATGAATAAAATGTTTTTGTAAATATTGTAATATGATTTAAATTCATTTATATAAACACTAGTGGTCCGCCCCGGCTTCGCCCGTGGTACATATTTCGCAATAAAAGGTAGCCTATGTCCTTTCTCGAGTATCAAAATATCTCCATACCAAATTTCATGCAAATTGGTTCAGTAGTTTAGGCGTGATTGAGTAACAGACAGACAGACAGAGTTACTTTCGCATTTATAATATTAAGTATGGATGGCTCTGAAACAATGATAAATTCATAGATGTTCTTATGTATAAGATTGTATTACTACATTGCGATTTTTTTCCTTTTAGGGAAAGTACGTATCTAGTCGATTTTGACGACTATTTGCAGTAGTCTCTTCAATATAACACTCCAAACTTTTATTGAAATATTTTTGATATAGGGAATCGTCATATAAAGCCACAAATGTACTCAATTAAGTAGTAGTCATATAATTTTTGTAACATTCACTACCTAACTTAGGTGACTAGCTAAATTGAAAAATCATTCAAACATTAAATTTAAAAAAATTCGAGTTATTCGATATCTTTTCTATCGCTACTAATATTATAAATGCGAAAGTAACTCTGTCTGTCTGTTACGCTTTCCCGCTTAAACCTCTCAACCGATTTTGATGAAATTTAGCACAGACAATCTTTAGACCCTGAGAGAGAACATAGGCTACCTTTTATCAAAACACCACGCGGGCGAAGCCGCGGGCGGAAGCTAGTACACCATAAAAACTATAATTTCATTCATGAACTAGAATAATGTCTTAAAAATAATTCATCTATACATATTCTTACATAAAGTCCATAAAAATCACGCTATCACAAAACCTCTTACGTCTGGAAAATAAAATGCACATAAACATCGAGTTCCGAGATAATACTTAACGCTTGCTTCTTCGATGGTTCGTGAAAAATGCAAAAGATTTCACTTACCCGTTTCCAATATGGAGATGAACGCACATACGATGAACGGGCCCTTCATTGTGTGCTGAAACAAGATAGTTTTCGTTATTTAAGGATATAATACAATTTTAATAGGATAAAATTAAAACTGTAAGTGAGGGTGGAATTTATATAATGATTCGTTTAGTTTTATTTTTTTATAGTAATTTATTTAAGGTAAGTAATACAATATTAGAAAATTAATTTCTTTTTCATGCTAACGTTTTTAGCTATATTAAATAAAATAAATCGACGATTGTGTAAAGGAAAATTTCTTAGACTATTTTATAACTTTTGAATTAAATATATTTATTATAATGATGATAATCTGCATTTTGGACAAATTCCTAATATTGTTAAAAAGTTGAAGCATGCAGGTATGTTGATATTATTATGATATCGATATTTCAAGTTTTTTTCATTCAATTTAGTAGTCAAAAATAGTTCACACGATAAATGTTTCGTTCTTTTAACAACAACAAATCACGCGCAAAATTTTAATTCTGTCCTATTTTTTTATCTGTTCGTTGTTTTCTAACCTCAAAAACAATATAGCCAGCATTAAAATGCACCTTGGTTTCACAGTAAACAAACATAAAATCCGGCTTAAACCTTTGAGTGTCTCTTGAAAGTTTGAGTTGCTCTCAACGTTAGGCGCTTTGACATCGCTCTTTTTGAACTAAAATCCGCGTATTTATTTCGAAAATCCTGCGGCGATGTCGTGTTTTTATGGAAATGTTTTATAATTAAGGGACTTTATGAATATTCTACGTAATTTACAATTTACGAGTTCCGAAAGATCCTGTGTGTTTGACAAAAAATGCACATGGTAAGGGTAGATGAATTATCATAATGTTATTCTGGCTAAAAAGAAATATCTGATTATATAAATGCAAGTGTTATAAAATGACTACTTTTCTTATAATTGTTTTTGTTAATTTAAACCTGATAGATTAAATCAATGAAACTGTTTTTTATTACAAAACACCTACAAAAGATAATAAATAAGTATAGTATGTATCTTACATTAATTTTCTGTAACACAGTTTCTTAGTTTTATATATGCATAAATGTCCAATTATTGAGAATTGAGTGCAATATAATGTCTATTATTTAGGTACATTTCCTATTATAAATAATGTTGTTAATTCAAAAACCAATAAAAAGTATACTGTTTATGAAATTCACGGAAAATTCACAGAAAACTGCTGTCGTTATGTAAATATAAACATGCAACGTTAGTTTTATCTTAATATATGAAATATCTTACAAGAACTACGCTATATGCATCGTAAAACTTCGCCTTATATAAATCGTAAAAACGGCTGAACAGTTTTACGACAACACTTACGTTGTTATGAATATAAATATCACTATAATATGTCGTATTTATAATGTGTGCGAAGTCATTTCTTTGGTTTATTGGAAAATAGCTTTCCGCCCGCAGCTTCACCCGTCTAAAACTAAATAAAATATAATTACACAACTCTTTGTAAAAAACCGTCATCGTAACATCCACTCTATCTATTTAAAAAACCGGATCAAAATCTGTTGTATAGTTTTGTAGATCTAAGCATACATAGGGATAGATATTAGCTTTTGATACTTTGCTTGCATTTTATGTTATCACCCGATAGATATTCCTCATGAAATTGCTATTACATTTCACAGTTTCGAGTTGCTTGTGTAAAAAATAGATGTTTTTGAAAGGATGTATTTATAGGTAAAACAAAATTCAACGAATTTCATTCGAGAATTTAAGTGTTATTCAGTTTACCAAGCCGATAGGTTTTATTCATATGAATAATATTGATCAGAAGTAGGTAGCTTAACGTATATAACATTAGGTAAAAATTACAACTTAACCTAACCAAAAGAAATGATAATCATTTCTATAATATACTAACATAAAACTAAAAGATAAAGAAAAAATCTGCAAAAAAAATATCCTCAGATTTTTTGTGCAAGTCGACGTATGCATGAAATTTTGTGAAATATACCTAATTCCTATATCATAATATATCGAACACCTTATAAGTCATTACTTTATAATGTAAGAATGTAGATAGCTTGCATCAAAATATCAAACTATGTAATTCTTCGTAAAGCTTCGTAAAGTGCCCAAAACACAAAATAAAAACACCACAAACAGGATCCCCCTTAATCTTCAGTAAGTCGAAAATAACAAGTTAAGTGGATAGCTGAGTAAGATAAATCATCTATCAATCAATGATCACCTCCCGCTATCGACACGCCTCGTCTTGTTTGTTACGGCTTTTTACTGCGCCTGACAGGTACAAATCTGTACCTAATTTATAGGGTAACTAATGTTTAGACGTGGTAATCTATAGTAAAGAATATATAGCCGAAGCGGTCTCACTTTCTCAACTCGCAGTGTAGTTAATTTATGATATGCTTAGAGTATACAGGGTGTCCCACTGTTAGTATACTAAGCTCAAATGAGGTTATAGTTTAGCATACGCTGAGTTCGTAAAAATACTTATAAAATTCCAGACGCATTTTTTTTCAAATAGATGAATTCTTAAAACTCTATGTGTATACCGATAACAAGCAACCCGCCCAACTCTGCCACCAGCACGTGGGCTATCGTTCAAGATTATGTTTTCATAAACAAAATGCTCACATTAGCGAAGCGGTATTTGCTGGCTGCGCGAAGCTAGAGAAGAAAACATGGATTTTCAGGAAAAATTTAGCAAAAAATTTTTGACGTTATTTTGTTGTTTTAGTATTTCTTACGTGATCAGTGTATGTAAAACTACAAGTCCCTTCGCGCTTAGTATACCAATAGTGGGACACTCTGTAGGTATATTACAGTAGTATATAAACACTCTAAGATGATATGATTTTTGTGTCTGAAGATAGGAAGCTTTTTTGCTACGGCTTATGATATACAACCTGGACCAGACAGACAGCAGAGGCTTAGTAATAGGGTCCTGTTTTACCTTTTGGAACCCTAAAAATGTGTTAATGGTTATAATTCCAGGTATTTCGAAGATAAACCACAGTCCAACAAACAGTTTGAGTTTCAATTCTATTAATCAGATGTAGTTTTTCTATCAATACAAAGCTGTGCAGTGTGCAATGTGCATACTTCCACTAGCATTATTATCCATACGAATAAATCTTACATCTTTTCATACAAAAACAATAGAGCATTACTTATTTATTTTAATTAAAACAAACATCCCTCTCCAAGATAAACGAACGCCTTTTAAAGAAATGACACGGTGTACTTGGAAATATTAAATGTGCATCCATGCGGGATGCGTGCGTGCGTGATCCGCCATTTTGTGCATGCATTTAGTGTTGGCGCGAAAATCGGTTTTTGTTTTTTTTCTTTCTTTTTTTAGGAGTATTTATAAAGAGTTTTTATAAAGATATGCTATTTAAGGAAGTGATTATTTTTGTGTATGTATTTAGTTTTAGCGCGAAAAAAATTTTTTTTTAATAGATGAATTGGGAGTGGTGCTGTTTTTATTAAAATAAATAATTAATGAAGTGTTTATGTATTATGTATTTTATTAATTATAATGTGATGATACAAAAAAATCGTTTAAAATTAAAAACACAAATACAGAAAACAACGGAATTAAAGATTAATTAGTTAATTTGAATTTTTAGATTGGTCCCGTATTTTACAATATGAAGTCGATAAATAAGTCTATAAATAATTATCAAGAGCGCTTCTAAGTTCCAAATAAGACGGATAGAATTTCATCTCGAAGGTTGAATTCGAAATAACATTTTTGTTTACTAAAATATCATTAAACAAAACATGTTTTCGCTATATCGCGAAAAAATGTTTTCCATAACAACAAAAAAACTTGATACCTATGATTTTTGCCTACGCTAAAAATTGACAAAGCCCTCTTCAGTGATTTTAGACATAAAAGTTACATGTCACGCACTCAGACTCGACCATAGTCTGGCTGCAAATTCATATAACCGATATTAATCTGCACTAGCTCTTTGTGTTTTGATATTAATGTTTTGTTCCACGCATTTCGATGCAGCCGTAATCATTTTTTGCATGGATTTCGGTAGTTTTTTGGCGAAAGCAAATTGAAAATGGCGGACCGTTGTTGCAAAGTTTTTATTTGTATGTTTTCAATTACTTTTTGCGATGTTAATTTTTAGTTTGATACGAATCTGGATATGTTTTAAACGGAATTTAAAATGTAAAATTTTCATGTGATAATGAAAACTGTATAAAATGGAGGATTGAAATAATGTTTTCGATTGTACTGAAGATAAAAAGAGAAATGGAAAGTATGAGATTCACCGTTGTTTATATATAAGCTTCTTTATATATTAAAGTTGAGTTAAATAGGATTGAACTATTATTGAAATTCAACAAATAACTCACTAAACATAAATACGCTTTCCATAAGCCATAAGTTGATGCCATAGTTGCAAAATTAAAATAGTCCAAAATGCTTTATAAAAACTTCAATAAAATAGTTTAAATACAATTATGACCCATATTATAGTTAGCAGGAGTTATTAAAAACAACAATAAAGTAATCATTTAATAATTATTTTATTAAATTAATTAAAACATAAAGTAAAATGATATTCTTTTAATTGACTACCCTCGTTCCACAAATGAACACTGCGTCAATAATAAAATAGCTCTTATTATTCAAATTCCGACGTAAACAACAAACACTAAAACGACAATCCAAATTAATTATTTAATTGAAGTAGATCAAATTGAAGTTTTGTTATGACAACATCGTAATGTGGATTCAACAAACCGTTCTGTGTGGTACAACTTTAGTAATTAAGCCGGGTTCTAGAGAACATGTCGGTCGTGCAGGGTTGCCAGATTGAAATTCATTTACCCATTTTTAGGGAAAGTTTTTTGTAATTTATCGCCAGCTTGTTTTGCAAGTTAATTATGTATAGGGTTTCGGACACAATTATATTGTTTCAAGGTCCATGCTGTGACTTTTTCCTGTGAGGAAATTTTTAGTGCTTCCTTGTTTTTAATGGCTTTAAGGCATTTTTTATGTATAACATTTGCAATACATTTTTGCGAGAATTTCATTATAATTACTTATGCATTTTACAGTGAGTTCAAAAATTGTTAAAATGAATATGTACTTAAACTGATAAATCCATAATGATGAGGATGTTTATCGGGCAAATAGAATGTAATCGTATGAAAAATAATTTGTTATCATATACACGTTAAGGGTTGATTTGTTCATATCTCAGAATAAGCAGCCTTTCCTTTTCACCAATAGGACAAAATATGCCAATAGTAAATGCAAGTATTTGTAGACATATTATATGCCTATTGAATAAGGATTCGCATTCCTGGAATCCTTGGTCCCTTCGCATTTCTGAAGATCTATACATTGGCTCAGGATATTAAATTAATTGAAGTTTTGATAGTAAAATGTACGCAGCACATATTTTAAGGGTTTGTAGGCTGAGAAATTACGCTGTTTTTGCGCATTTCGCAAAAACAACGACAACAAACTGATCAACGAAATATACACAGAGATTATAGTCTAGAATCTAGATAACTACAAAGTCTTTTTACCCGAGTAGAATTTAGAAGAAGAAAGAGTTTAGAAGTGAAATCACGGGCTTCAGCTACGATGTAGAACTCTACGAACATCGTAGATGCCTACGAATATCGTAGACCCAATGTAATCTTATACTTTGTAATAATCTTATAGACCCGTTTGTAATCTTATAGTTTCAAGTATATCAAGTGAATATGGGTGAATAACATTGTTAAGTGACGCAATATTAACTTTCAAATACTCTCCAAACAAACTGGTCTTTTGAAACTTGGTAAGTCGAAAGTTGAAAACATGCTACGTTGGCGTATTAGCAAAAAACACGGGCGAAGTTTATCTTTCCCGGCATTTTGTAAATTTAGGTGTTATTTGATTCTCTACTAATTATGTATGTGAACATTTTATGAAATTATTATTAGAACACTGGAAATAACGCTGCCAAGTAAAGTATTTGATATACATTACTTGTAACTACAGTACCATTTACATATACTAGCTGCTCAGGCAGACGTTGCTCTATTGCCCCTTTTTCGTTCTTTTTCTGCATAAGACAACAAAAACGTTAAAATAAATTAACCAATTTGGTCGAGCCGTTCGCGAGTTTTGCGCTTGGCGACACATATTTTGGCGATTCATTTTTATTATATAGACAAGATATATTCCCGTTCCCCGCGATCCTGTAATAAACTCCTACTACATGTTCCTATTCATAGATCTAATTTCTATGACTGTTCCTTTACGGTCCGTGCTATCAGGCTGTGGAACAGTTTGCCCGATAAGATCAGAAGGGCAGGGTCATTGAATGAGTTTAAAAAGCAACTAAATATTTACTTTTTATCTTTATAATATCCGTATGTATGTATATGTATACTATGTTTATTTATTTATTTAATGTTTTTTGTGTTCTGCACCATCAACCTCATCATAAAACGTAATTCTCATGATCCTCGACTAAAGGTTGCCTGGAAGAGATCGCTGCTTTAGCGATAAGGCCGCCTTTTTGTACGTGTTTGTTTGTATGTGTTTTTTCGTATTGTTTTCCTTGCTTCTGGTGCAAATAAAGTATTTTCATTCATTCATTCATTCATTCATACTAACAGACGATATTCTGCATCATATTTTTGTATCTCTAATCTACTACCATAAATACCAATAGATTTTTTGAATATACAAAAGTGGAAGGGAATTTTAAATTCGCATGCAGGAATACATTTTATTTTAATACGAATTCAGTTTGATTTTTTGTTAAAGTCCGTTTGATGTTTGACTCAAACGAGTCACAGACGTGAGTTGTGGTTTGTACGAGTTTTAATCTTTTCTGGAACGTTCTAAACTTTTGGCAATTTGCATATAGAAATTTTGCATGAATTTTATGTTTGAAATACCTATAGCGCTTTATCTTTCACGAGCTTTTTCTAATGCTTAAAAATGTAATATTTATTTTGTAATTGGAATTGTAATTTAAGGCAGAAGTTACAACGGAGAATCTACTTATTATGATGTTACTTACGAATTATGATACATAACACTTAATTATTCGTGTAAAATAAAAATAAAATGTGGAAAAAAACAGTATGTGATGCTGGAAGATGATGCGAATTTATTAAGAGTTATACATACATATACTGCCTATATTATACAACTATTTCTTCGAGTGAAATAAAAAAAATGGCGAGAAAATATGATAACGAAGATGATGGGAAATTTATTCGAGTATATAAAGCTATTTCTATGAAATACAAATGTGCATAAACGTGTAAAGCATTTGCGAAACGAAATAAGCATAAGTCGTTCCATAAAGCAATTTCATAGCAACATTAGCGTATCTTAAATTGACACAAATAAAACTAGAACCTTCTTACCATAAAACAGAAGTGCAAAAGCTACAAGCTGTTAAACCGAGCTAATATTATTCAAGCAATCAGCGTATCTTCAGACAAACGAGGGCGGGTAACAAAAACCGAAATAAATCCCCAGCCTAGACGTACAACGATCTAGCTCATTTGAAATTCCTTCGCGAATCTTCTCGGCAATTTGTAAGCCGCTAATTGTACAAAAAGAATTGTAGGATAATGCTCGGATGAAATAATTTTTGGAGCTTGTTTTGTCGACTATTGTTCGAGTTATTTTATTCGTACGGCACTTTGATAAAACTTGAATTAACATTGTTCTTTTCATGGAAAGTTAAACAAAGAGACGTGTTAATGGTTAACAATATGCTGTTCGTGACGCCTTGCGCGTGACTACAAATTGTTGCTACCTTAGATTTAATAGCTAACAGCCCGTCGACTTAGTTATCTCCTATACAACGGAGTTTCATAATTCAATCAATCTATATCGAGCTATGGATAAAATTAATAAAATACAGATAGAAAATGATGCGTAGACTAGAACGACGAGTAGTTTAATTGAGAGAGTAGGTACTACTCAGTCTTCAATTGGATTCTAGATAATAACCATAATTAATCACTATCGTTAATAATATTATGTTGAAAATAAAATTGTAGAAAAAAATATGATTATAAATTCGAATCAAAGTAGAGTTATAGTGGATCATACGTTAAAGAAATCATAAAGATAATTATGATATAAATGATCTTACAATTTATCAAATTCTAAATGAAGCCTTCATTTCTGTTCTTTGCTGAATTACTTATGCCGCTATTATATCAACATCGTTAAATGTAATAAGAATCGGGTCTAATATATATTCTTATTTTATAAAAGAAGACCTCATTAAGCTCCTTTCATCTATAAGTAATGTTATATTTGAAGGTATTACAATTTTGTAACACAATGGAAGTGTAAATGAGAATATTGTACCTTTAAAATAAATAATATAAAGAAACATATATTCAAAATCTAGCTTTCTTCTCGCGGCTTCACCCGCGTTTTTGAAGAAAAATCCGCATCCGGGATAAAACCAATCTATGTGTTAATCCAAGTTACCCTCTATAAGTGTGTTAAATTTCATTGTAATCGGTTCAGTTTAATTTGCGTGAACGAGTAACAAACATACATACACATACTTCCATCCTCACAAAATCGCATTTATAATATTATTAGGACAATACAGGATATTGGGTGAAGAATAAATCACTAGATCCAAAACTGAAGCGAATGAAACTGTCGTTAACAAATGGTAAGACCCTATTTGTATTCCTGTGTGAATTTTAATTGTAAATATGACCCTTAATCCCAATTTGCTGGATGTTCCGTTATTTGCACGGCATTCATTATGCCTGGTTGCGAATACTTGCTGTGTTCACTCGATTGATTTACTTGCAGAATAGCTGATATCAGATCATTAGGTTCTTCAACAAATAGTTCACTTTCAAGTTGAATTATGCGCTACATCGTATCGGCATCGGCGTTCAGCACAAATTGGAAGCTATCATATTCATCGGGCAAAATTACTTAAAAAACGCACGTCTTGTCAGACCTTCTTATCTTTTCCAGGTAATATACTTTGAACTAACACTTTGATAATGATGTATGGCTATCAACCCTTTAAACTAGGTTAAGAATTTCTTTACACGCTGTTAAAGATCAAGCAAGAAAGACAACTCCTTTAACAATATAACGTTGAGAAGAAGATTCAGAAATAACCAGTAATCAATACACCACATTTCCAAAATTCTATTCATAATTCTTGTATAACTTAAATATATCTTCTTATATATGTATATAAAATTCTCGTGTCACAATGTTAGTCTGCATACTCCTCCGAAACGGGTGGACCGATTCTCATGAAATTTTCTGTGCATATCGGGTAAGTCTGAGAATCGGCCAACATCTATTTTTCATATGTACCACGGGCGAAGCCGGGGCGGACCGCTAGTATAATATAATATATCTCTTTAAAAATCCACATCTTTTATCAATAGTACCTGGATAAAAGTGCTATGATATTGCAGGCCATAATCTATATTCATATGAAGTTAAAGCCAACATTAATTCACATCCAGACTTGAAACCTATTTATAATGTTAGTGCGATTTACTTCCAGTGTACCATAAATTATCCGGCAAAACTAGAGGCAGGATTACATATGGTACACATTACGAATTTACTTTGAAGAGATATAAATACAGGTACCATCTGTATTATAAAGTAAATAATTTGACAACTTGAAATTAAAGGCATGATTACCAACTGGATTTATTTATTATTTATATTAAAAAATGTTAAAAATATGTAATGACGATACAAAAATGCTTCTCAAAGAAGTCCAATTGAATAAATAAATGTTTGAATTTAGACGTCTTGGATATGTATAAAATTATCGTGTTACAATGTTAGAACGACTGGACCGATTCTCATGAAATTTTGTTTGCCCATTTGGCAAATCAGCTAACATCTATTTTTCATACCCCTAAGTGACAAGACTACGACAGAACAACTTTTTTCAGAACAGCTAGTAATATCTAATTACACTCAAGAGAATCGTAAATTGAAACTTTAAAATACAGACATTACAGCAGAATACATTCAACTTGAGTTATTATTAATAAAAATGTTAATGCTGCTTGTAGATACTTCGCAGAAGTTGGGAGCTGTTCTCTTGTCAATTAAGATTCCACTTTAACGGTAAACCGTGGTTTAAACTTCATAGTTTGACAATTAGAATAAATTCCGTAATCTCCGTAATCTCGATCCGATCTAGAACAAACGGTACTCTCTGTTTTGAATTCCGACCAGAATTTGAATTGTAAATACGGCTTTAATCTAAATCTGGGCATGTTGGATCATGTGCCGCCAGCCAGCTAATTAAGCTGATGAATATATAGTCTTCTGTAGTAGGTGGTATCTAATATTGGTCGTCTAGTACAGTATCAAAAGTTTAACGTTTTTAAAACATAATTCTCGATCTATCCTCGACCTAAGGTTGCCTGGAAGATATCGCTCTTTTATCGATAAGGCTACCTTTTTGTACTTTTTGTCTAGGTGCTTTTCCTTTGTATTGTCGCATATAAATTCATTCAACCATCCAGAATTTTGAAAGAGCTGATTTATCTCAAGAAAAAGGGCAGTACAAAATTTCTCAGTGCAGTTTCATGAATCACTAAAAATATGACGTCAAAATGGTCTTTAAGAGCTTCTTAGGACTTAGACTAAAATATCTTTGACTGTAGACGTTTATCCTACTGGAAAGAGAAGTGAACAATGGTTTCATGGCCCTGATTTTTTACATCTTTCGATAAATTTCATGCACTCGGTGTGAGCATCACTAGGTACATAGAATAATATAAATTCGCTTTCCGCCGACTGTGTCTGTATGCTTAAATCGTTAGAATAACGCAACGGATTTGATGCGGTTTTTTTAATAGACAGTGATGTTCGAGGAAGGTTTGAGTATATTTATTAGGTTTTAGACAAAGCGGGATAAGCCGTGGGCGGGAAGCTAGTATTATATAAAACATAAATGTTGTTCCAAATCTCTTTTGACGTGACAACGTCTTATAATTCGATAGAGCCGGCTGCACGCACGAAAAAACATGACTCATGCGGCGTTACCTCGCTCTGAGGCGTTCCATGTAAGGC
>CAJQZN010017710.1:0-10987 GCA_907164685.1 Colias eurytheme | reverse complement strand
CAGCAGGTTGCCGGCGGAGGCGATGCCCGCGGCGCACAGGAAGATTAAGACCTGAAAGAAATAATAAGTTATAATTTCATGGTGAATACTTCAAATCATACTAAAATTAAAGCGACGATAATTGTTTCATATAATTATTTTGTAGATATATTATAAAACTATAATCTATGAATAAAGATATGAGGAACACACCTTGGTGTACATGTTTAATTGATCCGCTGTTGTCAATGGAATACTTTCGGAAGCGATCGCGTGTGCTTTTATAAGTGTAAGTCTGAACATTGAACAACTACCACCATTCACGGCTCGCGCTCATCGCCGCCAGCGTCGTCAATGTCAAGGCGGATCACCGCCTAAAAGTCAAGTTAAATAATTCAATATTCAGCCATGATATTTGCTCGTATTAATAGCAATAATGTTTGTAATACATAACTAATTAATAAGGTTGTTACATATAAATTGATAATTAACACTGAATTTCTAATTTTTCTTCTGTACGACAAAAATGTGTTATTTATAAAATATAAAAATAATAATATATAAATAAAGATAGTATCTTCGTGAAAAGATCATTCTCATGTTCATAGATAATTTTCGATTCGACTAAATCACAAAATGCAGTAACAAAAGTTCTTATATGTAGAGACTATTATATTGGCAAGTTGTTAGTCATGAAGAAATTAACAATTGAGAAATATTCTTAACGCTTGTAACTGTTAACAAAAAGAACTTGCATTTTAAAGGTTTTGTTTATATTTAAAGCGATAGGAATACAGACAATAAGTTTTAAAAGAGCGAGGTGGTTTTTAATTTTTTGCAGATTGATAAAGTTAAAACTAGGATGAAATCTATGTCTTATATTATGTAATTACAAGTAATAGTTTACAACCCTAGTATAAAAACTACAATAGTTGTGACTTGTGATTAAGTTAAAATGATTACAGCATAATATTTGTTTACATAATAATATGTAGCAAGGTTTTAACTGATTCGTATCATGTAATTGCATTAATTTTAAGATGAACAATATCCTTCTCTTTCTATTTCTTCAATTCTCCCTTTATGTATTATTATAATTCTGAACTAGACCTCAACTTCCTTCAGCTATTTTCAATATCAGACAATTTTATTCTTCATAATTTTTGTGCAACTTGTATATTCTGCAAAGCCGTTCCTCGCTATGATTTGTAGACGCCGTAGGCCCTATAGGTTTACAGCGTAACAACATATTTACTAATCTGTCCTTTAGGATTAAACCTATCTCCTGAAATCGAACATTGTCGCAAATTTGTGAACTGCTTATAATTTAAAACATTGTTTCATGAACCTAATGTTGTCATAATCCCATTCACACGGTTAAATCACAGTGTCGTGTTAAATATTTACGAATACTAGATATCTTATAGGTTATAACCTAACGGCATTTAAAACTTTATAGTAACAGATACCTTCAGGGAGTCACGAGTTCACATAATATCTTATTCGCTAGACAAATGACTGCTGGATGCACATAGAAACAAAAAAAGGAGTTCATATCTTTAATTTCACTGCATATTAATAACTGGTTAAAATGACTGTGCCTATTACAATAAATGTATTTTTTTAATGCCAACTAACTTGGATTGTAATTAAACTAAAAAGTATTAACAATTCGTCGATTAGGCAGTTTAAGAGATCGCAGATTGATCTAACTAGGATCAATCAGGTTGTTGTTAAAAGGTTGGCAACTTATGTAGCTGTGGTATTATACTTATTTTTATAAGCATGTCTAGGTTTATTTTAGTCAGTGTCCATATTATTTAAAAGACGTGAAAAAGCCCTGTTTCGTCTATTCAGTACATTCTTCCTAATTTTCTTGGCGTCTCTAGAGTAATAATGTTATTCTTTTCAATATATTCTCAGATACCTAAGCAAGGGCCTAAATATTCGAATTATGTATGTTAAAAAATAAAATTATTATAAGGTGTGAGTAATTCATAATAAAAGGTTCTCAAGCCGGTTGTTAATGATTACTACTTTTTGAATACTACTTAAATATTATACCTACTTAAATGTTTTGGTTTCATAAAAAATTAAAGTTTTTTTTTTATAAAATCTCGGACGTTTTTAATTTCTTAAAATAGGTAGCTATTTCACACATCACTCAACTATCCATTATTTTCGAAGATTTTAGTTGCACCTAGGTTTCTCCTAGGTATGATTTTTTTCAAGAAATTTGGGATTTAATGGGTCTCTTTTCTAGTGTTATTTGTTAATGACAATATTTAAATGAAAGATAGAGTAATTTTTATATTATTGTTTTATTTTTGTAAAACAACATTAATAATTTAATATTATTATTTATTATATACATGACTTCTCTTTTCATCTTTGGTTGATTACCATCCGTAGCTGGCGCCCAAGCCGGAGTAGGAGACGTGGGAGACGGCGGGCGCGGCGGAGTAAGTGATGGCGGACTTGACCACGGGAGCGGCGGCGTAATGGGCTACAGCGGGGCCGGAGTGGTAAGTCGCTACAGGAGAGGTGTGGTAAGCTACGGCGGGAGCGGCGGCGGCGTACACAGCGGGCGCGGCGTGAGCGTAGTGCGCGACAACGGGAGATGACACAGTCTTGGAGCTCGACACGGAGGAGTAGGAGACGGCGGGAGCCACGGACTTGGTGATGGTGGCGACGGGAGCGGTGTGGTAGGTGGAGTAGGCTGGGACAGCGTGGTACGCGGAGTATGCAGGTGCGGCGTAAGATGCTACGGCGGGTGCGGCGTAAGTCTTAGTCACGACAGGGCTGGAGTAAGCCACGGTTTTGGCGAGGACTGGGCCAGCGGCGTAAGCTGCGACGGGGGCAGCGGCGTATGTGGCAACCGGGCTACCGTGGGACGAGTAGGAGACGGAGGAGACGGGCGCGCTGTAGGCGAGTGGAGCGGCGTGCAGCAGGTTGCCGGCGGAGGCGATGCCCGCGGCGCACAGGAAGATTATGACCTAAAAAAGATTAATTTTTTACATAACATCTCTTACGTTAAATTAATAAAATATTATAAAAATGAAAACTGAATTGATCTATTGAAAAAGTAATAATTTTTACAGGATAAATATACAGGCTGCAAAATTGCAACATAATTATAATACCTTGGAGTACATGTTTGATTGTTCCGATCTCGAAGTTGGAATGTTTTTTTGATCGGTAGCTGATGCTTATATATGGCCCAACAAAACTGGTAGCCGCAATGTGTTTCACGAACATCGCCGCGAGATACAGTTTCAATGCCAAGGTTGTACTCCGCCCATTATAGTGATAAATCTTCTTTGTTAAGTTTAAGTAATAAAGGAACAGTGAACATGAATATTTAGATATGGAGTTCCAAATATAGATAAGGAAGTTTTTGCTCTAGGTTTTAATTAGTTTTCAGTGATATAGTTATAATTCACCACACAACGTAAGTTTGTACCTCTATACGAATACAATATAATATCTATTTGTATCTTTTTCTTAAAAAGTATATCGTTTTTATCACAATAAGCGTATTTTTCTAAAAATATTTTCACCCATTCTTACCTGACTTTTAATTTTGGCAGCAATGATGCCAAAATTAAAAACAAGCAGATTTTATGCATAAGAGCGAGCGCGCACGAGCAACTTTGTCTCCGCAACTATTTTGTCTCCGCAACTATTTTGTCTCTCCATCCATGGGCTAGTATGAAAGTGCGCGCACGTAGCGACGCAACTCCCCATACAAATTGATGGGAGAGACAAAATAGTTGCGGAGACAAAGTTGCTCGTGCGCGCTAGCTCTAATGCAACATGATCCTTAATAGTTAATACTAAGGACAACCAGGATGACACAACTAGTATGGTAATTTAGCATTAGGAAATGAGCTTCCGGTGATGCTCTTACTATATTATTAATTTTAAAGATAAGCCGAGAAGTAACAAATACCTAATATATTTTTGAAATCTGTGAAATAATATACAGTAGTGTCTTTACAAATAAAATAATAAAAAATGGCTACGAAATATTTTTAAGCACTCTATAATAAAAAAAATAAGGAGAAAATCAATACAAAATAATGTGCATACATTATCCCAATACTTACCTATTTAATGGAAAAATTAATGGTTGATAAAGGTACTTATGATAACGAGACATAAACGATGCAAATAACGTTCCTTAGGAATTCTACACATGTAGAATGTGTTGAAATATAAAACACATAAATAATAATGTCACAGGTTTAATAACATTGCAGTCAAAATACAGCCTATGTCGTAAGAGCTAACAAGGCTTGCTAGAATGGTTTAGTTTTAGCGAAATTATCTTAGTGCAGTTTGTTAGTAAAATTTCGTTTGAAATCTTTATTATGTGGTAATAAAGTATTGCTCATCGCGGAATGAGTCAGGATCGAGGTTACACAGTACAGGGTTGATTTCATTAAAATTATATAAAAGTTACTTTGATACTTTTGCAACAATACAATTGTGAGATAATTATTTATAATATTAGTTACATCCTGAGTTCTAGGAATCTCAATTATTTGCTTTAAATATAATATTCAAACGTATAAGGTACTAGAACAAAAATCTCTTTTTGGTAACGGTATAAACACACGTTGCTGACTAGATAGGTCTTCTGTATCTTGATTTTGATTTTTTATAACACTCCACCAGGATCCATGCAAGGAATAAGTTGTCTCAAGCTTAGCACACTAAGAAGGCGGTCAAGGTGGTTAGGCTTTCTTATTAATTAGTTTATGTAATAAAGTTGGAATTGTAAATAAAATCAAGGAATAATCCCATGAGAATTATTGTTTTATCGCGGTGAAAAGTAGTCTCTATCACACTCTAGCTTTAATTCTATAGACAAAATGAAACCACATAATCGCTACATTGCATCGTGAAACAAAGATAAACAAACACTTTTTTTATAATATTATTAGTAGCTAAGTAAGGAAGTAAGGATCATGATAAGGATAACATTTTTATGTATCATCTTTTAAACAATTGCATAAATAAACCGGCCAAGTGCGAGTCGGACTCGCGCACCGAGGGTTCCGTACATTGCTGTTTCTTTTGATTGCGTTGACATAGAAGTTTGATTTTGTTACAGCTTAAAGGTATTATAGACTTGAGTATTTGGTATGAATTTCAATTTAATACCTCTACGCGTTTATGAGGAAATGTATAGTAAGTTTAAAATTATTAAAAATTATATATGTATATTATGTGATGTAACTAAAAATTTATGGTTTTCGTAATTTTTCCTTTATCTATGCTATAAGACGTTGCTTCGTACCAAATTTCAAGATTCTGAGTTCACGGGAAGCACCCTGTAGGTTTTGATTCCCTTGCAAGTGTCGAAAATTTGCGGCATAAACGCCTGTTTCTTTTGTTTGCGTTGGCTTAGAAGTTTGATTTTTTCATAGCTTCAAGGGACAGTAGAACTGAGTAATTGATATAAATTTCAGCTCCATACCTCCACGCGTTCCTGAGAAAAAGGGTGTTGACAGACGGACGGACGGACGGACGGACGGACGGACGGACAGACGGACAACAAAGTGATCCTATAAGGGTTCCGTTTTTTCCTTTTGAGGCACGGAACCCTAAAAACGATGACATGAATTTGGTTTAAATAAACTCAATAATGTTTATTACTGCGTTTCTTTCACAATTGCTGTTAATTGTTTTATATAACATCACTTTGTGGCTTAATTAATTATTAGCATTTGTGACATTAAAAATAAATGAGGCATTGTCAATTGTAACTGACATCATATCTTTGTTAAATTACTATAACTCTCAAAATTAAATTATTAAAAATCACATAATATCCTAATCACATGCACATGTTATTATGTAATCGTATCAATAAAGAAAGTGTGGGTTCTAGGTAATTTAACTATAAGATAATTTTTTTTTTCAAGTTGAAATATTATAATAAAAATTTCTGGCTAATGCTCTTTTTATGTATTTTGTGTGATTTTGTGAAACGAAATTTCAATTGATAAATGTATCTAGTTTAATCATGAAATAATAATTAAAAGCGTTATTGATGTAGAAATTAGGATGCAGTAACGTAAAACTTTGAAGTTTTATTTTCTATTTCTACGTAACAAATAACAATCATATCATGCTTTTGTCATGAATAGGAGCTTTGCGGTATTCTTACAATTAAATATTAGATATTATTAGTCTAGATGGAGAAATAAATGAAACAACTATTTATGTAGGTACTACTATTATTTAATAAATAAATAATAATAAAATTAACTAATAAATAAATAAAATTATTAATTACTAGTTTTATTTAACATCTCCACAGTATGTTTACTTTAAAATAATTAAACTTATATTAAAAACTTTTTTCTAGAGAATAGCATATATTTTTACCAACGTATCGACATTGAGATTTTCATCGCTCATTATTTTCATGTTATAAAGCGGAGATAGTAATCAGAGCAGACAGTGATTACTATCGTTAAATAAACATTTAATTACTATGATTCATCAAAACGACCTTAAAGCTTATTACATTAAAATCAATGTTTTATTCATCACTCATAAAACGTTACTCAAGTAGCGTAAACGGTGATAATATTACATCGTAATATAAACCTTATATTAATTTAAGAGAGTATGAAAATGTAAAGAATCTTCTCAATTCAAGATGCATAAATGTTTCAGTACGGAAAATATATAAATTAATTTTTGTATACAATAGTCAAATGTACGATAAGAGCTTTTCTAAGAGCTTTCATAATTCATAAACGAATGTTGGTTAATCTGACCTAATTTCAGATTAGAGCTTTTTCCTACAACTGGTTGTAGAAATTTCATAAAATACATACAAAACATAATAAGGGTGTATAATTTTGCTTATCACTACATAGTATAAAACAAAGTCGCTTTCCCTGTCCCTATGTCCCTATGTCCCTTTGTACGCTTAAATCTTTGAAACTACGCAACGGATTTTGATGCGGTTTTTTTTAATAGATAGAGTGATTCAAGAGGAAGGTTTATATGTATAATAACATCCATTAAATAGTAGAGAAGTACTGTTATTTTTGAGGTTTCTAATGTGATGTCGTAAAAAATTACATTTTTTCTGCTTACATTGCAAACGCAGGCTGAACCCTACGAGTTTTATCAAAATAATGTACTAAGTATTATACACATTGAAAAGGTCTACAGAAAAGTCCGCGATGGTATATGTTTATCTCTTATGGATAACCCACAATAATTTTTTTTTGTCATTTACTTTTTACGACAAATAATGGCTAATTTTCGATGCGATTTTAACCAATACAGCATTAATCCTTAACCAATTAATATTTTCGAAGATATTACAGATTTAAAAATTGCGGGACGTAGCGTTTGCAGCGCTACAGGCCGGCCGCCCGGCTATCTATTTTATACCCGTGCGAAGCCGGAGCGGGACGCTATGTTTTTATATACAACGTTCACAGTTTTTCTGTAGTGTATTTGGTATCAGCATTGCACCCGTGCGAAGCCGGGGCGGGTCGCTAGTAACTTATAAAGTAGTTTAAGGTTACGTGATAATACTTAATACTTATAAATGAATTGCATAACGATGGAAAATGTCAAGTACACTATGTGATTTAGTGTAAATTTATCCTTGAGTTATTTTATTTATGAGCTTTGAAAAATAGTAACTAGATTATTTTACTATTTTACAGTTATTGGTAAGAATCGGAAATAAAACGGTGGCAAGTAGATTTTACGATTTATTTTACAAAGTAAAAAATAAATATCCAAAATCATTATAAGAACTAATTTTGTACAGTTTCAATTGATCACCAGCCGTAGTTGTGGGACAGGCCGCTGTATGACACGTGAGATACAGCTGGGGCAGCAGAGTATGAGACGGATTTGTATACTGGGCCAGCGGCGTAGGCTACGGGAGCGGCGTGGGCAGCGTAAGTCGCGACGGGAGCGGCATGGGCAGCGTAAGTGGCGACGGGAGCAGCGTGGGCAGCGTAAGTCGCGACGGGAGCGGCGTGGGCAGCGTAAGACAAAGGTGAAGAGTACGCTACGGATGGGGCGTACGCGGCAACAGGAGCAGCGGAGTAAGCGACTGGGGCATACGACTTAGCGATGAGTGGAGATCCGTGGGAGGTGTGGGAGGAGTAAGAAGACACGGAGGAGACTGCGGGTGCGACGGTCTTAACTACAGCGGGGGCGGCGTATGTGGAGTACGCGGGCGCGGAGTACGCCAATGATGGGGCGGCGTAGGACAGAGCTGGTGCGTAGCTCTTGTACACGGGGGATGCTGCGTACGAGAGAGGAGCCGACGCGTACGCGGCTACTGGAGCGGCGTATGAGGCGCCGTATAGGCCACCGGCGCGAGCTGTCGCTACTGCGCAAAGGAGGACGATGAACTGTAAAAAAAAAATACACAATTAAAAATTTCCCCTATGATTTGTTAAGTAATCGACCATTATTTTAAATCAGATAATGTATTTTTACAGCGACTTATAATTGATATCGATGATTTTGTATTAATTGACCACGAAAACTTTCTTAAAGTCAAGTTGGAAATTTTATTTTTTTCTAATTTTTATGAAATGAAAAACAATATTATTTCAATTGTGCTCGACAAAAAAATCTATTGTAAAACTATTTAGAAAAAAACAGAAAAGCTTATTATTAGTCACTGGTCACAATTAACATCATATAAGAGCTTCTATTAAAATGTGCTCCGTACCTTAGCTGCCATTTTGTTATATTAAATCCACTACTGCAAGTGATACATTCTAAGTTGCGTGGTTCACTTATATAGTATTGAAGTTAGACATCCCCATGCGTTAGGCATACGTCATCAACCCTGACCATGGTTATGTATGAAATTTTATTGGCCTTCTCGCAATTATAAGCGGACGTTACATGTGCTTAATAAAATGTAATTATTCGAATAGAATGTCTTAAATTTATTTATTTTATGATTTATTCAGTGGTAAACGGTTTATAGGAATTATATTTTAACTCAAAAAAACTGCTAGTAATGAGACAAAATACTCTAGATTAAAATCTAATATTAAACATTCAAAAATTTAATATTTTCAGATAATACCAAAATATAATTAAATTTCGGAGATTTTTTTAATAAATTTATAGAGCCATAAATCGTTTATAGTTAGTTCTTTAAAATTTCATCAATCATAAAAGTATTATAAATTCTCAAGAATCCTTGCACTCATTTCAAATAAATTTTCTTAATCAGTGGACTGGATGATGAATCTCCTTTGATGTAATCGACAAAGCAATTAAAGGAATAATAAACTCTTTGTTTTAAAACACAATGAATAGAGTGAGTCAATTAATTGAAATGATATTACTTTATTGGTGTTCATTTATGATTTACCTGAATGGTAAACATGGGTTGTAATTGGTGAGATTCAAGCATTTAAGAAACCAATTGGCAAAAGGTGTAATAGATTCATAAATAATATTTATATTGAGTATTTAAAAGTGCTTATAAAATATGTTATTAGTGAATGTTATAAGTTTAAATTTGTATGCAGTTAGCGCCTAGTAAGTATTCAATATCAAATTAAAACGTACATATACGTAGAGAAAGACGCATTTTATAAAGCTTCTTGATAAAATTTTAAAAGCTCTATATAATATTAGCCTTTCATAAAGAATAATACTTATTCATAATTATTGTTCCTTTATTTATCTTATGTGTTTATATAACATAATACACATGTAAGTATTACATACGAATGTCCCTTAACTAAATTTAATATTGCGAGACAAATGACAATAGCTGCCTAACGTATCCCATAAACACGCCCAGATTTTGAAAGTTCAAGAATTTCCTTATACGAGATAAATTTATTTGGTATGTGCCCTGAATTGTCTGCAATATAATAGGTACATTGTAAGCAAATATCATTGCTTATGTTTCGGTGACTTTGTTTAAACTAAATTGATTAAGGTAATTGATATGATATTATAGCGTGGTTTAAGTTTCATTTGGTTGTAAGGAAAAACAATTTTAAGCTTAAGATTTTAAGAGATATCGTTAGAGATCTAGATAGTGCTTTTATTGAACTGTAATCCTAGATTAAGCTACATCGTTGAAACACAATTGTATTAGTGTTATCTGTTGATATTAGGGTTCTAATAGTTCAATTATTTTGTTATTGTTATTGACTTTATCGATATGAAAAAAATGTTAGTCAATGAACTAGATACATTTGTGAACATTGAGTCAATATTTCTGTATGTTTCAAATCGAAACAATAAGACTGATTATTTATCAAAGATTATGTTAGTAATAATAAAACAAATCTTTAAAATTGGAATTGAAAAATAAAATCACTTCAAGCATATGTTGGAATTAATTATATCGAAGTGTACCTGCGCAGACATCTGTTAATTGTAATGAATGTTAATTCTTTTGTCATTTTAAGGATTAAACTGAAGCCTCTATTGTGAAACTTAATCATCTATAGTACATTAATTGTACACCTTCCAATAAGTACTTTATGCACTGCCAACATTGGAAATTAGTGGCCAATTCCCGTTCGATTAATTAGGCGCGTGGCTCCAATTCTAAATAGTAGGTATGTCACATTGTACCTAAATTTGTTTAGCAATTCAGTCGAACGGGTCAATCGTGCAACAAACCTAAATAGAGTACAACCTACCGGTAGAACCATTATGTCACCGACCTTTGTTACTCTAACATGTTTGACAATTGAAATTCGCAAAGATGTGCTCTATATACCATGTGTGAGCGAAACTCTACTCTAACTCTATAATTATAAAGTCTCAATTTGAACGACTGCTAGGATGTGTGGCAAGAGTCCTCAGTGGTGGGTAAATTACAACCAAAACTGGTCATGAAGCTTATGTTGTTACGTTTTTACTTATAGTGGTCCGGGAGCCAGGAACAGATTTTATGACCAAGTTCCTCTCAAGCGGTAATTAGTAAAATGCATCAAAGTATAGTATAATGAAGCCTCGTGAA
>CAJQZN010017709.1:0-13255 GCA_907164685.1 Colias eurytheme | reverse complement strand
CATATTCAACTTTTATACTACCTACTTCAAATAATATGTAGGTAGGTAGGTAATCAATATTCAACAACTAGACGAAAAATTACTTTGGTATATTTTTTTAATTTCTTTGTAATGGATAAACTCGGAAATGGTAATCGATGTTTCCCCAGTAGATCAACCTTCCTTAATTTTTTTTAAACTTTTTATCGAAGTTGGGTGAGTGTGAAAGATAAGTAATCCTTTAGAAAGACATGTTAGATTTGGGTAAGTAGCCGTTTTCTACACCAATTTAAAAATATAATATATTATAATATAGATTAATAAAAAAACATGGAAATCGAGCTTTACTCATTTTTACTGCAAAGGAATTAAATTGCTGCATACTCTCTCCCATTACTAGTTAATTACTAAAAGATTAGAAAACTTCGCAGAACACGACGGTATTCAACAACCTACGCAAAGTTCTCGCGATCAAAAACCCGACGTTGAATAAGAAATACCTTCACATAGTTTTACGTTAGTCATGACTCATCAAATGATATCTAATGTTGTCCGTGTATAACAAATAATTGTATTGTGAATGGGGACAATAAACCCGCGATTTCTAAAGATTTAAAGAGAATTTAATAGTGACTTTTATTTAGGTGGTGATGTGCAAGTTACTTTTTCTTGTCGGAGTTTTCTTATGTAATAAATGTTTATTTAATTGATTATTAACATCATTATCATGTTATGAAGACTAACCTGTAATAAATATATCTTAAAAATCTTAATTTAGTAAGAAGCAATTTGGTAGCTCTAGCTTTTACCAGAAAATCAAGATAGGTACCCACTTAATTTAAAAATTTGGTAGAGAAACCGTTTAATTAATTACAACATATATAAAATACTTACCTATAACAAATTTATTTATGACAAATTAATCAGATCTTTTCACTCTAGGTTTTGAAATTTAAATTAATTAGTATCCCATCGTCAGTATCGTAGTCGTTACTATATACATATTGTTTTCGAGTTCAAAATACATCTATTGTTCAAACAAAGGCAAACAAAAAACGGTAACACACGTCACAATAACGTAAAACCGCTTTAGAAGTTACAACTAAATACAACGGACTAAACTCTTGTTTCCGAACTGAACAGAGTAAGCGATAAAACTTTCAAAGCACTCCGGTTGCATTCCGATCGAGGAAACATAGGTCGTTGGTCTCTCGTTTGCAATCGTATATAGTATTTAAGGCTACTACGTCATACAGTAGTAGAAAGAATAATGAATGAAATAGTAAGTACCTCGTACCAGCAACGTAGAACTAATATTGATTATTGTTAGTCACGCGCCAAAGTCGAATGTAGGATGTTCATTTCACTTACCTTTTGCTTACTTATTACCATTTATGATGATGCAGATGGCTGTGTATAATATGGTTTTGAATACTCACTACTATATGTACTGTATTACCTATGTATCTTCAAATGAAAAATTAACTACTTTCATTTGAATTGATGTTTCACTTAGTTATCACGCTGTTCTAACGGTATTAACACAGATAAATGTATTAGTATACTGTATAACTGGTTTTGTATACTTGCTACTATATTACAATTGAGAAATAAGCTATGTCACTTTGAATGATATTATTTATGGGATCAATGGAACGATTAAAAACAGGTTTATGTGATTAATTTAAACTTCTTCAATGTAGATGTTAGATTAGAAGTGTGAGTCGAGTGTTACAACTTTAAAGATATTATAAATTCTAAACAGATACATGTCTTTAAAATATTTCATGTTGCCTGAATCACGACTAAAGACTAGTTAATATATTACTTCAAAAATTTTTATTTTATTTGCTGATTGCCCCAGCATACGAGATCGGAATAAAAATTTATGTAATGACTGCGCGACGGTGGCTCCCCTACAAAAAGTTGATAATTTGATGCGGTACTAAAAAGCATTCATGTAAATATCTATTATATACATATAGTACTGAAGTTGGAATATTTCAGAAATTTAATGACAAAACTTAGACACTAATTCTTTAATTACTATACACTTGGGAGGAACCTTTCCCTAACTGAAGGTCAATGTTCAAATACTACCTATAAAATGTAGTATCTTGTTTATAAAGGAAGGATTATGTAGGTTTATAAAAACTTTTTACTTGTTATTTTACTTTCCAGTAATATTTTAATGTACTTTATAGCATAATGAACTGGAGGGAAGCGTTTCGATTGATCGAATTTTCTTTTTAGTCTATTCAATGATCATCATTACTATATCTACCAATGGACAGTGCATTAATTACAGTAAAAACTATATTACACATTCTGAAATATATTACAATTTGTATGATAAAATATCAACACAAACACAATCCTCCCCATTTTATTTTATAGCCTTTTCCATTACGCTCTCACATTAATGGTCAAAGATCGTGGGGCTGATTGTGCCGAATAATAGTAAAGTATTCCATTTGTTTTAGGCTACCACAAGAACAATTAAAAGCACAATCGATCGAGGATTAAGTAAAAATAATGAATCAGCGATGAATCGTAATAAGCGTAACGAACAAAAAGCAGCAAGCTATTGTGAATACGCATTTGGGGTAGCTTGCACTAGGGGAGCATCCCCAACAAAGATGCCTAGCAACGCGTTTGTATCGATTTAGAGGCAGACGTTTTAACATTCCCTAATGAACATGGTCAGCTAACAGCTTAATAATAAGGATAATTTTTGTTAGAATGGAGTTTTTTAAATATGTATTATCGATTTTTTTGTGTTCGTACATTGGTCTTAGATCATTAAGTAATGATCTAAGGTATTGGTAGGTTGAACGCAGGATGTGGTTTGGAAACAACTTCCATGAAATAATAAGAGAATTTTTTTTTTATAATATTAGTTCTTACAAAGTTACTTTCATAAATGAAGACCTAAAGTGTATTCGTGACTTCATTCCAAAACCTTGAATACGAAAATTCATTGGAAAATAGTAGTTCAAATTTTATCTGGAGGTTCCTACTAAAAACGTATGAAAAAAGTGGTTTACCTTTGTAAGGATAGGTTTCGATAGTAAATGTGTCATACTAAATTACTAACGTACCTACTGGAATCTTTACAAGTTAAACGCTTGCAACATTGTCCTGTTCCCCGCGGATCTGATTAAATTTCTAGCTACAACATACATTGATATATTGTATAGGAGTACTGTCCCAGCACAAAACAATAACGTTCCGGCGATTATCCAATTGTCAAGGTCGATTCGGATGGACCTAATGATAGCGGTGGGCAGTCACGGTCATTATATATAAAGCAATTCCAGTAAATAGATGCAGTGTTACAATGTATCTCATAACTAGTGTGGTTTTGGTTGCGGTCCTGGCGTGGAGTAATGGCGCGCCAAACGATCGTGAGTTATTGCTTTACGTTATTTTAGGTGTAAATACGCTTTTGACAGATTAACCATGATTAATTAGAGATAAAAATCGTTATTAATTAGCGATTCATTCCTCCATAAATTATATTTTGTATATAAACTATGAAAGAAGTCTGGAGCCTAAATTTGGTGTATCCTGTTACGTATAAGTATCAGTATCTGTTTTAGTATAAGTTTCAGGATTTTTTCCAGGAATTGAAAATTTGTACGAGAAAATCTCATCGTTGTGAAAAGTATCTCTACATAATAAAGCTTGTAAGAATTTCCCGCTATGAATTTCAGCACTATGTTGTTTTATTGCCATCCTTCGGCAAAATAAGTTATTTGATTAGTCTATAACAGTCTTTATAGTCTATGCATGGCATCACCGACCCTGATATTAAAATTATAACAAAATAATATAAAAAGTGTACACTTTGCAAGCGATTGTATTCAATGTCACGTTTACAAACATACCTACTTACTTTTAGTGCAAACAAAAAACAGTGATATAAACATTGTTTATGATACTTGCAATGTTTGTAAGTATTAGAATAAAAAATAAAGTATCTAAATTGAATTTATTTCGCAACCTCTGTATCCCAAACGTTTATTCGACAAGATATCCTTGAAGCCGGCATTCATTCCCGATTGTTTCTCAGTGGTCTGTATGCATATTTAACCGTACACGAACGGGTTTACAAACTCTGGCTGTTATCCGTTTATTCGGTTTTTGCGATGACATAAAAGGAAGGCAATGATGGATTTTTTGAACGTAATATTCCGTATGGTTTCACGTTTGTCAGGGCGCTTGTGCACTACAAGGAATTTTACTGTCCGGCATTCCGATTTTTTACGGTCCGGTGTGGCATGAAAAAACCGATGAATTGCTTGTGCACCTGTCCGTCTTTACTCGGATCAGTGCGGTACAGTTCAAGGAAGTATGGCGGTATAATGCTATCATAAATGATTGTTTTTGCATTTTACAAGAAACGAGTAAAAAATATAGAAGGTGAAATATTATATTACTTCGTTATAATAAAAAGTAAAGTTCCGTAAGAGATTTAAAATGCGTGTTTCACTTATTTATTTAAATCGGTGACGAGGAGCTAAAGCTATTCCCACTTGAACTTTAACTTACCAACACTTACTTAGATAATAATTATAGGTCAATGCTTGGTCAATGTATATAAAATAACAATACCGACTTCTCAAATCTCATTGCCAACTAAAAGAAAGTAAAACAAGAGCTTGCTTTTAATTGGCATATGCAGTGAAAACAGTAAAATCCAAGCAAGTGGGCATTCGAAAACAATTATACCTACAGCGACTCGTAGACACAACAAACCATCCGGAATAGCGAAAAGTAAAATGTCGGACAGTAAAATTACGTATAGTGCACAAGCTAGTATATAGATTAATGGCGTGCCATACCGGACCGTAAAAAATCGGAATGCCGGACCGTAAAATTCCTTGTAGTGGACAAACGCCCTCAATGGCAAAAGTTAGAGGAGAATGATAAATTCTTATAATATGCAGCAGTTGTTTTCAGTAATTATTTTTCTGTTGGTAGTTTGCCAGATAGACGAACTGTAAAACATGGCTATCGCTGTTATCTGAATTTACTAATAATAATAATTTAATTTGAGTGCAATAGTCTAGTAAATTGAAATTATCCTAAATACGAAGCAATACGAAATTTATATTTTAATATCAAATTCCGAAATAGGAGTCCTTCAATACATATTTACAGACAATAATATATTATGCGTACCACGCCACGGGTCGATGGTAAGGCACCGCAAAGTCTATAAATATACCAAGCCGTTTCCGTTTCAAATAGATGAACCCACGAAACTTTTACCTCCCTCTATATTTACCGGGGCTTAAAAGAAAATTTGAATTTATGACATACCTGTGGATATTAACATTTATCAATATTGGTATGTTGGGGTGGACACTGTGGTACACTTTTTAAATTTAAATTTAAGTTACTTATCTGTGGTAATTCTTTGATTTTATTTTTGTATGTTTTTTATGAATTCAAAGACCCGAATAATGAATTTGTACAAAAATTACTACTGTCTTTTATATGAGATTTCTAACATATTCAGCATTACTCCTATATACAAGAATTATAGTATTGTAATAAACAAAAGTACATATATTATTATTTCTCTTACACGGACATGTTATGTCGATTATACACGCATTGTAGGTACTATGATAAGAGATCTAATGCATATTTAATTAACACGGTAATGCAAATGGCTTTGTTGCAGATGTCTATTAATTAACTAAGGATAATTCGGTTTTGTGTTATGTTATATTAAACTTTTGTTTAATTTTGTTCTCGAATTGCTTAAAATTCCTTCCGTTGGGGTAGCCTTTTGAACAAACCTAAAACCTTATGATTGATGTCTTGTCTCAGAAATAAATTATAACTAGGTGAGTTATGGTGCTGTTTTGGTACTGCTATACAAATATTATTTATTTTAATATTATTATGCACAAAGGAAATATGAATAAGAAATAGTTATATTTTATAAGTACTTAAATCATCTTCAACTCTACTAAAGAAGTTGATAAATTGTTTCATTCAGTACATTCTTTGAATGCACTTTTCATATATTAAAACTATCTTAAGCCGATCGATTACCTCTTTCATTCGTTTTCATAAAAGAGAAAGAAACAGACAGAGTAAAAAAACTGATAGCCAGAAGCCAGTCCATCCATCTTGAAACCCGACAGAAACCCGTTTACCCGAAGCTCCTGATGGTCATATAATTGGTTCAAATGTAACAATGCAATTTTCAACTCTATCCTCCACATACTCGGTCTAGTTTTAAATACAATAGCTAGCAAGTCCTAACATAGTTTGTAATTATCGATTCAAAATAAAAGCATTCAAGTCTGTAATAATACGTTGGAATATGAATCGGAATGTTTTAATAAACAGACGGCGGTAATGATTGTAGGAACTTTCGAACATTTTTTTTTTATTTAATTAGCGTTCAATTGTTCATTAACGAAATGTTTGTAAAATTTTATTGTTTATTTAAACGTGAATTAATCTTTAAACATGATTATTAAAAGTATATTGTCCTAAATCCTAATAAATTATCTAAGGTTTCATTTATTTAAATGGATTTCTGAAACATACCTACTTATACTGTTCAAACTCTTAACTCAAAAGGAAAATGTTTGGTTATTAGTTATTACTTGGAAATTATCAGTCTGTCAGTTAAAGGTTAGAACACACCCATTAATCCAAATATTAATTACATCAAGTAGATAAAAACGAGAACCCAAAAAATATAAATTCTAAACAGGTAAACGTTTTTTCGGAAATTATTTTGAACCCATGTTTAAACCCGATTCAACCTAATCACTTATATCCCAAAATAATTGGTACCTTTACCAGGTACATTTTGTTTTTAAAGATCACAAAAAATGTTAACACACCTCAATGCTCTTCATCATTGGTTTCAAACAAAAATAATTTATAACATTTCTTATGTGTGATATCATTTAGTAAAACGACTACTTTATTTATATTTCCTAAAGGTAATTGTGCATAAGGATAAAATACATGTTATTATTTTTCGATCATAACTTTTTTCAGACTAGCAAAAGCTTAATAAATTTACAAACAGCATAAAGGCAAAACAGCTTGTAGCTTTTTACGCTGCATACTTTCCTATATAGTTACCTAAAGAGAAAGTGTCTATAAAATCAATCATTCACAAATCTCTGAGTTAACTATTCACAATTCTACAAGACCTTTACCTTCTAATTTGAAGTCCAAGGAAATTAGAACTTTGTACGGTATGAAACTCATTTAGGATTCAGAAAGGTAAGTTGAGAGCACTTGTTAACACTAATTAGGACAGACAGCCCGTTGGATTCAGCCTCAAAGCCTTTCCGGACGCTCTACAAATTAACAAGATTCCTCTACAAATATTTAGTAATGAATAATTTGAAGCAATTAGATATAAATCGAAGTTTACATATTATATAGTAAGTCGGTGTTATGAATGTACATAGATCTACGGCCGTTTCTAGTAATATACTAAATGTATGAATTTGTATTTTCCTTTTTGATGAACTAACGGGTGATTGACATTGAAGAATATTAGAAAGTAAATAGATTATATATTGCAAAAAATATTAATACTTCTTGTCTAGAAAACTTGAAAAAGAATGAACTAGAGATTAAAATTCGGAACAGGAATAGGTTCTCATACGATACGGTGAACAAAGCCGTAGAACGTACAATTTGTTTATTAATATTCAAATACAGAATACATTAAAATTAATTCTAAGACCCACACACTTGATCGTGAATGCTTTTAAGAACAATGTAACATGTAATAAAACATTATATGACCCGCTGTTGAAAAATTGTTATTGCCATAATGAAATAACATTACATCTAAACCAGCTGATATTTTATCGCAAAGCTTATAAGAGATCTGGTCTAAATGACCCATTTCCAACATATGTTGTAACAAGTTTAGCAGCGTCCTAATTTAGGTTTTGGATTTAATTTAAAATGGTCGAGTTTAGGTCTGGATGGAAATTATAGCGGTTTTACTCGGTGGAATGGATAAGGGTCGATGTGAATGCTATAAATTTATTCCATTTCAATTCCCACAAGGAAATTGGTTACCAAAAGTTATAAAGGGATTAGGAATAGACAAAATGACGCACGCAAATTTAAGCCCTCCTCTCTATCATATCATAAAATATAGATATGTTAAGCTCATATTAATTTTGTTACGATTCTTTAATAAATTAATGGTTTCTTTTATGATAATGATGTTTAATACGTCTGTATTGTATGGAAATAAAGAGTTAAGTATAGTTTTGTTTTAGTTTATTTCCACAATCCACATTAAATAGACATCGATTTATTGAAGCACAGGCTGCAACAGACAGCGTAGCATCCTTGATGATGAATTGATTCCAATACCGTGACCATTAATATAAGTTCAATAGTATTTCTATAGCGATAAAAATGGTGCTAGTTATTCATATTGATTTGTGTTTATGTAATTATATTGTATGTTAAATATATTACGCTAGTACAATTTCAAAGATTTATATCGAAAATATTGCATACTTACTAGAATTTAGTGTGTTCATATAAACAAAATGCAGTTAATTAAATAACGACACAAGAAACACGCGCCTAACAATCTAAATGAACACCCATAAAAATTAAGTATAATTTTTACGTATATTACGTGAAACGTGATTTCAAAGGACCACGATTAAGTTTATTACTCCCATAAATTACGAAATAATAATAGAGTTCAAAAGGTTAAGGTTTTAACTTTAATCGCACGTGAGCATTAGTCACATGTGAATCTAAACGTAATCCGGGGACTATAAATTGTAAATTTTAATCCGTTTATCTTGCGAGCCCATTGTCCTCTTTGTTTGAAGCGATCAAAATAGATTTTCTGAGGATTAGCAATGGACAGGGTACGGGAACAGCCATTTTTAGATCGGGCCCTGAAGATTTTTGAATATTGAAGTATTATTAAGTAGAGCATATAAGAACTTGCATTATTTTCGGAGCTAAATAACACTTCATTTATATTATGTAGTGATCAAAATTGCAGTGGTGATTAAAAATACATAATTCAACTTTTTTATTGGTGTACGCTTGCGTTGTCATGGTAATAACGAACATTTCTCTCACCCTCTTAAATTCTAAATAGATATACCGAACAACAATTACTGATACTAAATATGTTTCTCTAAATACACAGTATATAATAACTTGATATTTCAGCTTTTGCGTCAACTGTGTTTCAGTATCTTAGTATAAAATTATATTTTGTGTGTGTCAAAGTATTCACCAAGGTGAAGGTAAAGAATGATAGGTATTACTTAAATTATATATACAGACGCGACGTGGGATAAACAAAGGCTCACACGAAATTGCCTATGCGTAAGCTAGACAAATTTGCCTTTTAAAATAAGAAAAATAGAAACACTCTATCGCTAGATCTTCACATTACATTGAGGTCCTACGCTTAGAGATTTGAAAAGTGGTTATTCTTTTTATTGTAGAAGTCTATAGTTGAATAAATAAACATTTAGTTTAAGTTTCAGTTTAGTTTTCTACAAGAACTACTTACAAACTAATTTTCCAATATATATTTTTGGGGTTGGCAACATTCAATAACCAATTTTATTATTGACTTATGAGACTTGATCGAAAATGTATGAAAGTATTCCCAAATTATTAACAAATTGTGTGTGTCAAGTGAAATTTAAACAATATTTTAAAAGAACAAATTTTTGTAGGCCAAATTTTTTTTTTGTGAATTATAAATATACTTCTGATCCCATACCCCTATAATAAATAACCATGGGACCTTACGATGTTAGTTCGTCTCTGTGACCTGCACAACGTGTGAGAGATTTAACGGTCCACTGCTGAAATACGCCCGGGCCAAATGTTAATGCTTCCATATCATTTCGTGGATAATTAGATTTGTAGCGCCAAGATATTTATGTATTTATTTCACATTAAAAGGGATTAATAGGCTGGCGTGAAATCAGATTACCTTTAGAGTTTATTGCTTATTTGGTTTCATTTAGCAATAAAATTAAAATAAGTAGGATTAAAGTATAGATGAACTGTATAGAACTATTAGTCTAAATTAAAGGGCACTGGGCAATGAATAACTTTATTCTATAGACCGTATAGATTTCTCTCCTTAAAGTTAAAATATTCGAGAATCCAAATAAAATGTAGTTAACCTACCCATGATACTATTATTTACAGACAGTTTTCTTGTCTTGCATTCAGCAAAGTATAAAATGTTGTATGAAAATTCACGCATAGAACTTTAAAGTGTGCAACTGGCGACCGCGTCGGCTACAAGCGCTATACGACGGGATTTCCGCGGTTTACGTCACAGGCATATTAGCTGTTTCGAATGAGCGCCTGCAATCCTGCACGGGAAAACCACACAATGAGTTCAGACAAAACACAACCCTAATTGATCCGCTTGAAGTCTATATTAGATTGCAGGATTAGAGGCTGTTTTGGACATACCATAGTAGTTGCAATTAACGCGTATGTTGTTTTCGCCGTTAACCTGTCTACATAGTCTAACATTCTCTACTTATTTGTGGATTATATACTCACTAATGTTCGGTGTTTTAATGTTAAGGTCCCCTCTGTGGTTCTTTTCGGTATAATTTTTGAGGACTTTTACCTTTACGAGGCCCATGCCAACAAAAGGTGCAAGAATTTTCACCTTTTCCGGACTTACTCCGTAGGAATAGTTAAAAACTTTACAAACTATTACAATTGCTATAGAAATAAAATAGTTATTTTTTTTATCAAACAGCAAACTAGCTATTGCAGAAACATGGTCCCCAATGACTAAACTTTATGTTATGCTTTGTAGATCAAACCGCACTCCATCAACAAGCGATCGTGTATACTTTTCATTAAAACTGAGACAGTAAACAATACAATACACGTGATCCCAGACAATCCCTTCGTGGGCTTTAATTTAAAATCCATTTACAGATAGCAAACTGCGCGGGAGCGTGCCCCCGCGCTTTCAACCCTAAATTTATTATTTCATATCGCTACTGCTATCAATGTTTAATACTTTTATGAAACTAGTTCGGCTGTTCTGCAATATTTAGTATCGTATGCGCGTGTTTAGTTTATTTCTAAAAGTACTGGCTTGTTTATTGTGAATAAGTTTAAACGAATTCCTTTAGTATAATCAAAAGGTCATAAGTAAACTGTACTTTTTTACTAGGTACCTACCTATATAAATTGTTATGATTACAGAATGCTTGATATAAATTTAATAAATTCTAGATATATCTTTCATTCTTTTTGTACAGTTTTTTTTGTTTCTTTTTATATGTAAGTATAAGTTTTATAGTTGACCTCGACAGCTCGTTTTATTTTGAAACACAAAGGACGTAGTCGTACAAAATTGAATTTAATAAAAAATGGAACGATACTTCGAGTATTTATGCGAAATACAAAATGGTACTCAACGGGCACCGAAGCAATCACTGTCTGGAATTTTTAATATTAATCCAAGAGCAGGTATGAAATTTCAGGGTAGAATTTTAACAATTTTTCATAATATGAATTATGAAATCACATCGAATGGGCCGTGACCCGGGCGTTAATTGGTCACATATTTCGCTTTTGCCGCGCAAACTGCTCATGGTCACGTACGGATGATAATATTCCTGATTAATGGACGCCATTTCCCAGCGATTTATCGAGATTGTATTCTTTTAGTGAATCGTGCGTGATTGTCATTAATAATGTGAAAAAAGCTCGGTGTATTTCCTTTTCAATGCATCGATTTTCTACTCTTATATCGTGGTACGAGTTTGTGGTATGAGTTAGTAATGTTCCGTCTAAGTATGTTAACTTGTTTGTGCATTAACACATGTTAAACAAGCATTGCGGACTGTCTATGGTATGATGTTTGCTTTTAATTTAAGTTTTCGTTTAACATTCCGCTACTTTATAAATTATAACATTCAAGAAACTTACTAGAGTCAATATCAGTTTTAGTGACGTAATGAATTTATTCTCATTCAAATTAAGTGTGTAAACCGTATTACTATCCGAATATCTTGGTTGAACAATATAAATAGAGCCAAACACATTTGCCAAATCTCCCATTCATCGTCTTCAAATTGCCCACTATTAATCGTTAACTTTTTATCACGTCCGCTATCAACAAAAGATAAATTGCATCGTCTTTTTGCAACCGTTACGCATTCGTAGCGAGAATTCTCGAACGGGTCAACGACCTCAAGTGATCAATCAGAGATCTACAAAAACCTTGTCACTGGAACGTCGTGTGCGCTTTTGTAAACCTTTTGCATCTGGCAGGTTTTTTCCTGAGAGTATATTTGTCTCTCTGTACAACGGTTGTAGACGTAGAATAATGACGCTTAGATCTTCAGAAGAATGTTCAATGTACGACTCAACTTTATGTACTGTCGCGAACAGATGGCCTCTGTGAGGAATGTCGTTTATCATACCATGTCATAGCACGCTGTAGGGACCCCATTTGTGAGCTTTTACCAAAAAACATTTATTTAGATACGCGTTTGCCTAATTACCAATTACGTGATTAAAATACTATATCCATTAAAGCTGCAAAGAACACATAAGTTATTTTTTTCCAGAAATAAGAGGAGTAAATTAAAATAGTAGGCGGGAAATTACAATATTCATACAATCCGACATTTACAATTTAGACGGCGCCATCTTCAACATAAGAACTGTTTTAAAAACGAATCAAGGGCGTGCTTGAATGGAAAATCTCATTTAATATTCATAGGGAGGAGTGGAATTGTCCGTAAGTAATTATTATTTTGGCACAAGTTTTGCTATAAAATAACGTAAACTCCCGTTTTTGTCGTAAACCTCTCTGGAGACTGACAAATATGTGCAAATATGTTACCTACCATATAAATTGAATATTATTTATTTAGGTTATTTATTTTGGCTAAGTAAATATGACAAGCAGGCAAATATTTTTCATAGTAATATTCGAAGTAGCTGCAAACCCGTTGAATATTTGGATTCAGAAAAACCGTGTTTAATTATATCTCTACCTACACAAATGAAACAATTACATCTATAAAACCATAAGGATACAGATTACTGATAAATTTAATTAGCTCAGAATTGTGTATATCTCACTCCCGATTTATTAAATTCTTTATTTTCCACATAACGAACAAATTTCACTACCCTCCAAATTTTCCTCGTTTTACCAATATAAAAGACAACCAAAATAAATCTTTGGAAGTAAATAACCGATGGGGAACGCTAGTCT
>CAJQZN010017707.1:0-30517 GCA_907164685.1 Colias eurytheme | reverse complement strand
AGTAATACAGACAGACGTAAATACTTAGGTAGAGTCATTGCAATAGTTGTATACGTAGTATATTATTATTAGTCTGTGGCAATAGTGTCATCACGTGATTTCAAACAAATTTTAGGTGAGGATCTTTTGCCCATAAAATAATATAATGAGGATAGTTCAATGCTGAAAGCCCGTTAAATATAAACATTCTAAAATATTTTTTCATGTTCGGATATATTTATAGCATCAGCAAGTTAAATTTGGTAACATACTATACATACTTTAGTTTTTTATACATTTGGAGATAATACCGTTACGAACGAACATAAGAGGCTCATCCAATTCTGTCCTTTTTAGTGACAACGAAAGCTAAATCAAGAATTAAAGTATATTAGAAAATATTCACTTAAGTAGAAATCCTAAAATTTTTTAACTAAACAGAATAAAAGATAAGAAACGGAACGTAGTTTTAAACTATTTTATGTGGTTTCATTTGACATAAATATAAGTCAACATAATACATTATTTAATTTATGTAAATAAAATTTAAAGTTTTTCTATTAAGCTTAAGATGTTGTACATATTACAATTGGTTTCATTCGGTGTTGGTTTCATCCTTAATCACTTTCATGTCTAATATCAAACATAAAATTCAATCATCTTTTTTTCTTAATTCAAACAGATGCCAACGAACCACATCGAGCTCAGAAAATTTACAAACGAATGGAGTTTAAAACGAGAACATTTTACGTACAAAAAATGCCCTTTAAGCTACAAAAACCAATGTTCGTACAAACAGAAACGAAGCTGCCATATATAAAAAGAAATGCTTACGAGTATCCGAACTCGACGCAAGAAGTGCCAGAGTTCAAGCCAATATCCGATGCACAGATATCGAAAATTAATCAGTTAATCAAGGATGTTGCCAGTACAAAAAACGTGCCACAGAGTACAAATAGTTATAGACAAGGGAGGAATTTAGATAGTATACCAAGTGATAGTAAAATAATAGAATCCGTGACGGATCTACCTGAGAAAGACAGAAAATATGAGGACGCTTGTCCGCAAGGAGGAACTTGTGAATTCTTTCTAGCCTGTTGGATGAAGGGCGGGCTTCTAGAAGGTTCTTGTGGTGGTTTGCTTAAGAGTTGCTGCCACAGAGTAGCAAAATCTGGTCTCCTTGGAGTGCAAGACTCGAATAGTATCGAATCGCCTTTCGAAGGATTCAGTTATGGTCCCGTTATAAATGACGAGAGTAAGTCAACAATTAATTCAGATGGATGTATGTTACACCGTTGCGTAACACCAATAACATAATCGATGTTTCTTTTTTTAATTCACAGATATTCATCAATATGATAATTTAAACTCAATTATATAAATAGAAACGAGTTTGTTTTGAACCAATTCAAAAGCTCTTAATCATTATAGGTATTATGAATAATTTATCAAATCATGTTATCTATACAATACAAAGACGTATAAATGGTATGAGTCAATTATACATATTTATTTTGTAAATATGTATATTTTATTACGTGTGAAAGTAAAAGTTTACCGAGAAATGCAATTAATATGAATTTAATATTTAAGTTCCTGCTTCTGAGGATGTCAAAGTAATCTCAGCGTTTATGATTCTTGTTAGGACCTAAATTGCTTCCTAGCTGACATTTGTGCACTTAACGAATTTCTCTTGTGTTATCTAATGGTTCATTTAAAATGTGACCTATTGTTAATGAGATAAGATTCACTTTTAAATGTTAAAGTCACGTTTAATTTATATCCAAAAAAGAAGACTATACATACTTACTAAACATGTTGAAACAATACGATTATTTTGAAAATGTATGCTGAATTACGCAACGGTGTGACCAAGTCCTAGATATTGGACCTAACGGACTAACAGAGCTCAGATGTGGTCGTGCGGCAAGACATAGGTAGGAAAGTTCCAGATAATTTTTTCAGGTATTTTATAATTCAGGTACAATTGTATATATTTATATCTTTCTAGCTCTTCTAACTATGTCTTGCTTCCTCACATCTATTTATTTATTATATTTACTTACAGTACTAATAAATATGCTTTTCTTTGCATGCTTCTACAGGTTGAAGGTAAGTGGATTTATTTATTTATATTTATAACTTTTTTATTATCTATGCAATTTTCCCAAGTTTTTCATGCCTTTTTATGTTTATGGAAATTTTATTCATACTATTGTGTATTCTGTATTTCTTTACATATAATTTATTTTATATTTTGTGCTATTATTATTTCAAAATACGAAATAATATAGGTTTTGGTTCATTAACATAAAATAATAAATAATATGATCATCATAATTTTAACGTTCATCAGCATCAGCTTAATAAGGCCCTTTTAATATCATGTAGATACAAATAATCATCATCCTCATAATCTTATAATACGTTCCCACTGCTGAGACACGGGTCTCCTATGCTATAATCCATCACGCTGGCCAAGTGCGGGTTGGTAGAGTCTGGCCAGCCAAAGCTGAACCCAGTGTTTTTTGTAGCGGCCACACTATGGAATGTCATCATGGCGTTTCTGCGTAGTTAGTTGTCAGTTTTGTTGAAAACGGTTCAAATCATTTACATCTATATATATAATAAAACTAAGTCGATAAAATGTGCGTGCCGATAAAACTTAAAAAGGAGTCCCGACACGATAAATGGACTTATGTGGTGTGATAGCCCTTTATCCCCCCTCGAACAAGAAAGTACCCGTTTTAATCTAAAGGGCATGTTTTTAAAGATATAAGGGACTTTCCGACCATTCAACTTGGAAATTAAGTGCAGTGGCGCCATCTGTTATCGAATATTTGAACTTCGGAGACTATACACAATAGTCATAGTGTATTATAGTCTCCATAGTTGTGAGCCATTGCAGCATGTGTAGTAGTGGCGCGAAATAGAAAATTCCAATTTCAATAAAATCTTAAATTTAAATTTTGTGTATTTAGACGTCATTATTTAACGTATATTTTGGAGTTAAAGCGACATAATTTTAGTTATCCAAATTAGTTCTCAAAATATTTAAAAATTTAGGTTTTTAAATTTCGTGCCTTTACTTCATACGCTACCGCTACAGAAGCTAGAAAGTTCCCGTTTTAATCTAAAGGGCGTGTTTCTAAAGATATAAGGAACTTTCCAACCCTACATAGTGGCGCCATCTGTTATCGAATATTTAAACTTCATTCAGGACAACGATTGTTTGGGTTGAATTTCCAAAAGCGTTGCGAGCAATTGTAGCATGTGTAGTAGTGACATGAAATGTAAAATTCCACTTTCAATAAAGTCTTAAATTTAATTTGTTGCTATAATAAAGTTATTAAATTTTGTGTATTTATACGTCATTAGCTAACTTATATTTTGGAGTTAAAGCGACATAAAATTAGTTATCCAAATTAGTTCTCAAAACATTAAAAAATTAAGGTTTTTAAATTTTGCGCTTTTACTACAAATGCTACCGCTATAGAACCTTTTATTATGGCGGACGATAATGACCAGAATACTCTAGAAGGTGTGAGAGAGAAAATATTTTCAAATTTTCTCGAATATTCTAGAGCCTAGCTCTCTGAAGTGTCTCTGAATATACAAGAGCCCGGTGTCGCTCACCAGAGTTAGTTTAATTTGAACAGCGAAAAACTTCCCCACTGAATTTCTAAACTCTTTACAAGTACCAGGAATGCCATTACACTGCCTTCGTCTGAAAATTGGAACTCCAATCATACTACTCAGAAATCTCAACTCCCCAAAATTATGTAATGGAACTAGAATGATCGTAAAACAGCTATCGAATAATATCATTGAAGCTGAACTTATTTCTGGGAAGACAGTATTTATACCTAGAATACCTCTGATCTCTTCGGAATTGCCATTTCAATTTAAAAGACTGCAGTTTCCAATAAAATTAGCCTTTAGTTTTACAATTAACAAAGCGCAAGGACAAACTTTAAAATAATGTTGTGGCATTAACCTCAAAGAATCCTGCTTCTCTCACGGTCAGCTATATGTAGCTTGCTCAAGAGTAGGAAATCCGAAAAAATTATGTATATATTATACTCCGGACAATAAAATGAAAAATGTTGTTTATAAACAAGTATTGTAAATAATGAGAAAATGTTTTCAATAAACTTTTTTTTTTTACTTTTTACGTCATAGTTTATTTTTTTACTTCGACTCTACCACGTCATCTCATATCAACTCCCGGGCGAAGCCGGGTTTTTTAGCTAGTACTTTAATAATGTTTAAATCCTGCTGTGTTGTGTACCTAATGTACCTATATACTAAGATCACCTTTATAAATATCAAAAGTATCAAAATGTTTTTTTCCTGTTATAGCCGATGTTACCAGGTCCATATTTTTTAAATTTACCGCCCTTTACTGGGTTCAGCTTTGGCTGGCCAGACTCTATGTGTCGTCGAACTGGTCTATCTTCTAAGACAAGTCGGTTTCTTCACGATATTTTCCTTCTCCGATTCAAATAGTAATTAATATAAATAATGTATGGAAAAAAACAGTTTAAGCAAGTTTTACGGTAGATACGTTTTACAATATTGTCTGGGAACTATTTTTATTTGTCTCGTCTAGAATCGTGTTATCATCATTACCTACATACTATAAACATGAGCATTCGTAAATATTGTTTCTTCATTACCAGTAAATCTTTAAGTAAATAATTTATATGCAATTATTGTACGAGAAGAATATGTAGGATCATTGAACTACTATCCTATAAAATGTACATAGCAAACTGAATTTAATAAATTGTTATAGAAATTATTGCTAATTTTAATCTATTCGTTTTAAACAGACATTAAATCTTTAATACGAAAGGCTCTTTATAATGCGTTCAATATTTATAATTCGTCCCGAATACATCCAGACATAACATTTTTAATAGTTTATTTATAAAATAGGTGTAACCTACTTTAATACAAAACACTTATAATAAAAAAATATATTCTATCATACCAAAACATTTAGAGCGAGCGCGCACGAGCAACTTTGTCTCCGCAACTATTTTGTCTCTCCCATCAGTTTGTATGGGGAGTTGCATCGCTACGTGCGTGCACTTTCATACTAGCCCATGGGTGAAGAGACAAAATAGTTGCGGAGACAAAGTTGCTCGTGCGCGCACTGTCTTACGATTTTAATAACATCAACACATCCGTATACTACGTTCAAGAAATTAGTGTTAATTGTATAAAAAGGCACATTTTATCCCAAAATCTTCAAGGTGATTCATTTACATGATTGTGTAATGCACTTTCACTGGCGCCAGTGCGTGACGTGTGGTAGGCGGTAGTATACACGCGCGACTATAAGTCGCTGCGACTAAAAAGTCGCACGTTTGGTTGTAGCTTTTGTGTGTTTGTAAAAATAAGTTGGTTAGGCTACGAAGAAATAACAGACCATTGACTGATTAGTTTGTATAAAACTAGCTTTCCGCCTGCGGCTTCGCCCGCTTTGTCTAAAACCTAATAAATTATATACTAAAACCATCCTCTTGAATCACTCTATCTAATTAAAACTGTATCAAAATACATTGCGTATTTTTAAAGATTTAGGCATACATAGAGACAGAGAAAACGGCTTTGTTTTATACTATGTAGTGATGCGTTACCAGTGAGACTTATTAAAAGTAATTTAGGTCATCAAACCACATGATTATTATTTTATATTATTAGATATTTAAAATGCAAAAACTTGTTTATTGATCGCAACCAATCTTGTTATTTAAATTTAATTTATGAAAATTTATTTATTTTTTCTAAACGAGCTGTGACCGCAAAGATTATACCTACACAGTTAGTGTATAAACAACTACTTACTGATCAATATATTATTATAAAAATAATTTTAGGCTTAGAAAAAACATATTTTATCGCATAACCCTAATAAAAAATTATGTAACTTATAAAAATCTAGTCAAATATCGATAATGTAGTTAATATTTATTTTTTTGTCAAAGCATAAACGAACTAAATATCGAATCTTAATTTAATTTTTATGCTAACTTAAAAAATTTGAAAAAGAATGACCATCGTAGTAGAAAGTTGATATCCGTTGTTGATTCATTTAACCTTAACATCCTTCCTCTTCAAGCTACCCACTCCTTTCCTAACTGCTCTCCTTCCCTCCTTGATCTAATCATTATCTCCTCTCCTGAGCATGTTGCTAAACATGGTCAATGTCCCGGTTCCCTGTTCTCCTACCATGATCTTATTTTCCTCTCTTATACAGTAAAACCACCCAAGTCGAAACCCAAAACTATCTTGCAGCGCAATTTTGGTAAAATCGATCATGACCGATTGCGTGATGATGCACTCAAGATGGATTGGTCGGTTATTTACTCCGCAAATTCCATTAACGAAAAGGTGGCTCTATTTAACTCTTTACTACTGAACCTATTTGATATTCATGCTCCAATACGTCCAGTCAAGTTGAAGCAGCTACCTGCTCCTTGGATGACGGCTGAACTTAAATCTATGTTGAAAAAAAAGGCTCGTGCTAAAGCTAAATTAAACTCCTCTGATTCTGATATTAACCGTGAAAAATTTCAGAAAATTCGGAATCGATGCAATACATTATGTAGGGATGCACAACGACGACACATATCCCAATCTGTCGAAAACGGCGACCCCTCTAAAGTTTGGAAATTCCTAAAAACTCTTGGTATTGGCAAAAAAACGCATAATTCTTTTCCGTCATCAGTTAATATTGATGCTCTTAATTCTCATTTTTCTAGTCCATTTTTGGACTTTGACGCTAACTCCAAATTGCGAACATTAAATACCCTCAACTCCTTACCTTCTCCTGATTTTCCTCCGTTTGTTTTGCGTCAATTTACCGATTGTGGTGTTGAGAAGTGCATATTGTCAATCACCTCTAAGGCGGTTGGAAGTGACTGTATTGGTCGGAACATGATCATCCCCATCCTTCCTATCATTAAACCTATCATCACTCACATTTTAAATTTTTCCATTTCCTCTGGTCAATTTCCTGAAGACTGGAAAAATGCTCACATTTTTCCTCTTCCCAAGAATCCCAAACCATCTAGTCCTTCAGACTTCCGTCCAATTGCTATTTTACCTTTCCTGGCCAAAGTCTTAGAACGCTTAGTACAAGAGCAACTAAGTCGCTTCCTCAATACTCACAATCTCCTTAATCCTTTTCAATCTGGTTTCCGACCAGGTCACAGCACAACTACTGCTCTAGTTAAGATCACAGATGACATTCGCCGGGGGTTTGACAACAAGAAGCTAACGTTACTTTCTCTACTTGACTTCAGTAACGCTTTTAACACCGTCGATCATGATGTTTTGTTAGCAATGCTACGCTCTCTCAACATATCTCCAACGGTTATTGACTGGTTTCGAAGTTACTTGTCTGGACGACGGCAGCGTGTCATGGTTGAAGACTTGTCTTCTTCCTGGTGCAACGTATCTGCTGGCGTCCCGCAAGGTGGTGTGTTGTCTCCTCTCTTATTTTCAATTTTTATTAACTCTATATCCAGTAATATTAATTCTCCTTATCATATGTATGCAGACGATTTCCAATTATATTCGCACGCCTCATTATCAGAACTACCGAATGAGATTTTTCGTATAAATACTGAGCTAGCCACCATCGTTAAATGGAGTAAAGACCATGGTTTAAGAATTAATCCTGACAAAACCAAGGTTATTATTTTAGGCAGTAAACAGCTTATAGGTCGTATAAACTGGGAAACCCTACCTAGTATTGCGGTAGACGGTACAGTGATTCCTTTCTGTAAGAAGGTGAAAAGTCTTGGCTTGCACTTGGACGAAAGTTTATCTTGGTGTGATCAAATCAAGGAAGTGCAGAAAAAAGTGTTTGCTTCTGCTTCTTCTCTCCGTCGTTTACGCAACTTCCTGCCGATTTCTACCAAAATTGCGTTAACTCAATCCCTTTTGCTTCCTCTCCTAGATTATGCCGACTCCTCTTATCCCGATCTTCACGAATATCAACTTGATGCTCTCGAGAGGCTGCAAAACTTTTGCATCAGATTCATTTTCGGCTTGCGCAAGTTCGATCATGTTTCTGATTTTCGCAAAAGATTACACTGGCTACCTATTCGCCTTCGCCGGAATACTCACATCCTTCAACTCCTGTACTCTGTCCTGTTTAACCCCAAAACTCCTGTCTATCTCAAAAATCAGTTTCATTATTTAAACTCCAATAGTTCCCTTTCCCTTCGTTCCTCTGATCTCCTTCTCCTATCCACCCCTATTCACCATACCAATTTTTTTAACTCCTCCTTTACCGTCCTAGCGATTCGGCTGTGGAATGCTCTTCCTGAGACTATCAGACGCGCCAAAACACCACATCATTTCAAGTCACTTGTAAAAGAGCACTTTTTCTCCAGTATTTAGTTTCCTTTTTATCTTATAAATATGTATTTATTTTTTATATATACTATGTATAATATGTATTTATATACATGTATAATATGTATTTATATGCATATATATATATATATATATATATATATATATATATATATATATATTTACATAAATTTATTAATTTGTATTTAACTTATTATTTTTATTTAATTTGTATGTATAATATAAATATAACTTGATTAATACATATATACTGAATTATCTATGTCTATTCTTTAATTAGTAATGAATTATTTGTGTTATCTATTCTTTTTTAAATCTTTTGATGCGCCCTCGCTTTTTACCAATGTCTTACATGTCCTTTATTTTTATGGTTGCCTGGAAGAGATTGCTTTTAAGCAATAAGGCCGCCTATTGTACACTTTCCAATTTTATGTATTCTCTTATTTTAAATTCCTGTTATATGTACAATAAAGTGTCATAAATAAATAAAAAAAATAAAAATGTGGGAACATTACCGTATTAAAAATCGGCTAAGTGCGAGCCGTACTCGCGGACCGAGGGTTCCGTTTAAACTTTTCGCAATTTTTCCTTTATCAGTGCTTCCTTTTGTGGTTTGGATCCCTAAAAATACGCAATGACTTATATAATGCGTACTGTTTAGGAACACCCTTTACATAAAATCCGACCTCTGTAATTATAATAAATCGTGTGTATAAATTTTACACAATTAAGTACAAAAAATAAGTTTCAATATATGAATCGAAAGTTTATAACCATCCTTAATCCGTCACGTCTAACTGCATCCCAAGCCTACTTAAATTGTTTTTAAAGCATCTTGTAAAAGCTTAACTCTTATATTTTAACACATTTCTGAGTAGTGAGTAGTTATGTATACGGAAAAAAACCAAATATATGTATACTAGTTTTCCGCCCGCGGCTTCGCCCGCGCAGTCACAGAAAACCCGCATAGTTCCCGTTCCCGTGGGATTTCCGGGATTGCGTCATTTTCCCGGGATAAAAAGTAGCCTATGTCCTTTCTCGGGTATCAAAATATCTCCATACCAAATTTCATGAAAATTGGTTCAGTAGTTTAGGCGTGATTGAGTAACAGACAGACAGACAGAGTTACTTTCGCATTTATAATATTAGTATGGATGTATGTACCTACATATTATTTGTAAAAATTTGTTACTATGAAATGCACTCAGTCACAGCACAGAGTAAAAAGTAAAAACTGAAATAATATTTTTAAGCTGTAAGTTTTCTTTTTTTACGAATTAATTGATTAACTGATTCATCGAATATACCCACGTAGTTTAGAACAGATAAATATGTAATAGCATATATTTTAGGTAAGAAAATGTGTATGAAATAATTATTTAGCATTTTTAGAAATTAGATTAAGTCGAGAAGACTTATTTTAGAACCTATTTTAGAGTTCAAGAAATGATTAAAATACTTTAGACTGTAAACGACCTTCACAAAAAAAAATCAATTTCGTATTTATGAGTATGACGCATGTAAAGTGATACGCTTTCAAAATTTAAATTATCTTTAATGACTCTTTACGCGTGTAGATATTGCCATTCATAAAACTAGTAAATCCAGGGAGTTACCATACTGCTGACATAGTAGTGTGGTAAAGTGATGGTGCTAGACGACCTATAGCGCTATCGTTTTCCATACTGGAATTATTACTGCTTTATGATACTATGGTAATCCCCTGTATAATCCAAGGTGGAGAACATGTGTCGATTTAGCATAGCAAAGCTGTTCTGCGGCCTGATTGCCTGTAAATAAAATAAAATTACATAATATTTTATATTTAATTAAAGTAACTTATACGTATAGTATATTCTACCAGGGGACACGGATCCTCTATTTATTTCGCATATATTATTGGCTGCATAAGCTGACGACCTTTTTCAGTTTTACCAAAATAAAAAATATAAAAAAATCAGGGCATTTTTATAATTTAATTTCTTGAGGTTTAGCCGATTCGGAGGAGCTTAGCTATAAACAAAAAGTAAATGAAGATTTAGAATTCAATATAATACCTACATAGGCCACAGTTCACAGGGCCTTGAACTAAATCTTATAACACAAGATCAATTAAAATTCCCCAAACGGATAAGTCATTCAAAATTTTTTAAGAAGAATATTTCTTAGTAGTTCATAGTTATTGCAAAAAAAAGCGTAGGTATTCCCAAAATATCTAGGTCAGCGTAAACTATGGTGTAATGTTTAATTAAATAGATTGTATGTTGTATTTTCCAAAGTTTTTGCAATACCGGAGTTTGACTCATCGTAAATCTAGTTTTGTCAAACAATAGTATTACAAGCATAGTGCTTAATAGCTATAAAAGTATCATTCGACGTCCGTTACAAGCATAGACAATAGACGTAAAATTTGAGAAATTGAAATGATAGTAAATTAATTTGTAATATATTAATCATCGTCTTTTTATCTTACGAATTAATAAGGTATTTAAAATGCGAATGTTTATTTTTTGTTTATTTGTCTTTCTCTTTTACATACCTAATAGCACAGACTAATAATAATATACTACGTATACAACTAATAGGCTTTTAACGAAGCGATTTTAATTTGTTTAATTAATCATACTTATCATGTTAGTTCAATAACACTACGGAAAAATACCTTATAACACACATATTTGTGCATCTTACATTCTAAATAAACTTTCCTCTCTTACATAATGAAAAAGCATAAACAAAAATGAAAAAGTGCACACTTTGACATCACCTAAACCCGTGACGAATTGTCGCTGTCAATTTGACATTGACATATGTCATTGATACGTCACGCATTTTGGCGGGAGAAATTTTCCGATTCGCAACGGTATTATTCGACCAAGCCAACTAGACGCTCGGGTGGAATGCGGCCTCCCCGCCCGCTTACCGCCTCAGGTACCGCGTTCGCCTTAGTACGGTTCGCAGCATCGACGCATTCGTATGTTTCGCATCGCTAGTTATTTCTGTACTTTTTATTGAAATCGTTAAATCTTGTTATTGACTGTTAAGTTTTTTGTTGTTATTTGTTTAAGTTTTACTGTGTTGTTATTCCTATGAATAGCCCTCGAAATGGGGAAAAATAAGACTATTCATAGCGGAGAGCGAACAGTGATATTACGAGTGTTACATTTTTTGCTATCTGTACCCGAGACATGGGCGGGTGACGTCACAGTTGAAAAGGGTCTAGTTGGCTTGGTCACGTAGTACATTGAATTAGCGATGGTTAGGGACGACTATGTATAATTTAATGCCTGTATTATTATCCATCATATTTCATTTTGTTTAACTAGAGAAAACGATCAACGCAATATAGTACATCCGAACTAAGCGGACATATCCATTTTATATTTTTCACAGATATTTTTAAATATCAATGAAAAATTAAATGAATAAGATTATGTAGGCATTTAAAAACATGCTGGTATATTAAATCGTACTTCAACAAAATAATAATCATAATAACATACCTATAGAATCTTTCAAATAATAAGTGGTTGTCAAAACCATTGCCTTATGTAGAAGAGTGCTAGGTAGATACTTCATTATCCCCTCTGATAAAGATGTGCGTTATTTTGTATGTATTTGTCAATAATAACAATAAACTTTTATGTCGTATTCTAGTCTACTTTATATTAAACTAACTGATCGCCCTACTTTATCTGGTTTAAATTTGATTAAAATCTTACTAAATGTAATATGTTACCGATTTGAATCATCAAAGAAACAATCGTTCCTCTCAATTATATTACTGTTAATTATTCCTTTAATCTAAAGTATAGCCTCAGGAAATAAAAATGGTACTCCTAAAATTCCTTAAAAAAATGGCAATCAAAAATATAAACGTAAAATCAATAGGCGTATTTTTAATAATTGGAGAACATTGCGAAATACGGAAGTGCTGGCAACATTATCTCGTTAGGTAACAGCGCAGATAATGTAACAGTGTTAACATTGATAAAGCAGATTGCGCAAGCCTGATGCATCCACTTTCAATGTATCGATTTACTTTTAATATTATATGATGTTTTTAATCTGTGGTATATAATTGCTATTTGACCGTCTCCTTAGTACAGTGGTTGACGCGTGAGTGTAGCACCGAGGGGTCCTGGGTTCGATTCCCGGTGGAGACGAAGAAAAACAAATGTCTCGGTCTGGTAGGACACAGAAGGCTAATCACCTATTTGTCCCTAAAAGAAAATCGATCAGTGAAACAGATGTATAATGCATCTGCCCCTTACCCCACTTGGGGACATGGGACTTCACTTAATATTGCTATTTAGTATCATGTAGGTTTCAGAAGTCTATTTGCATACCTACATACATAATTTGTTTTTTAGACTTTGTTAAATTGTGAATAGAAAAACACATAAATATATCTTGTATTACATTTTCTAAATTTCACGGCTTATCTGAGTATCTTATTTATAATCTAAGTTAATATTATCTACTTCTTTCACACATAGTTTTCTTATACAGTCCTATCTATCTCTCATAAATACATTAATATCGATTGAACATTTTACATGGAAACCATAACATACAGACTTACTTTTCAATTCATAAAACTTTAATAAAACCTCGTATAATTTCTTCATCAAGTAGTTCCAAATAACAGTCATCAAGCGAAACTAATGACGTCCAATAACTAAGTTAGCCAAGTAATAACTAAGTTACTAAGCATCAAAGTGATTTAAAGCGTTATCGACTGTTAACTTAATGCATAAGTAAATAGTGAAAGGATCAGCGGAAGACGATCGCGGAAACCACGCGATTGGTGTGTGGTCCAAGTTAAAAGAAATAGCGGGAAGTTGAATATAATATTAATTTTCGAAAGAAAATATTTTAACTTCTCGAAAAAATTATAAGTACCCTTGTCTATTAAAGACCAATATTTAATAGACAAATTCCAAAATTTTGAGAAAAATAAAAAATATATAATATTAAGGCTTAAGTTGCGAAAAATTATCTTTTAAAATATGCAGTAAGCCCACCAAGACTGTAATGTGTTATTTTTATGCATGTAATAAATGTAAAAATATCAAGATTAGTATCCATCTATGCAAAATTTTATATTTTATTTGGTCTAAAGCGGGAGAAAATAACATACGTTATTTTCATATGTAAAATGTAATCCAAATTGCAAAACATATCTACATGCATACTCTCGCATAATTTTTAATAATATTTTTTCAATAACTTAGTAAATCGCTCTCTAAACTCTTATATCTTGAACCACAATAATGCAGACGATGTCTTTACATCCGCTTTACGAAATGACGAGCGAACCAAGGGCACATTATACTATCATTAATAACTCATTATTACATAGTTTCTATAATGTGACTTTTACTAGCTGTTTTGCTTGAACGCTTTTGGTAAAGTAGTTTTTTTAAACAAAATAAGCAATTTAAATAAAACATAATAATTATTAAGTAGTGTTTCAAAAGAAAATACGCAACTGAAATTTTATTCGCGTATTTTCCTAATAATAAAATCACAGTTATATTGGTATAGTTTTTCGCTAGCTTTGAGGATTCAAACTGAAATATGTACTACTTTATAAAGCTTTTTATTTCCACTGCCGAGGCAAAGCACTTGTTAGATCATAAGGGCGCTTTTCCACCAATAATATGCGAAGATGCGAAGCGAGGAATGTGTTTGGAAATAACCGAGAGTATACGCTTAATATTTCAATATAAATGAAGCGATATGATTGGTTACAAACACATTCCTTGCTACACATCCTCGTACATTATAGGTGCACCCTAATCCACCACGCTGGTCGAGTATGTGGCAAAATTAATGTTAAAAAAATGTATAAATTTTCCATACATCCAATCAGCCCATCAGTCGTTAACTTGTCCAACTAATTGACATATCCTTACAGGAAGTGACTCTTTACTTTAACAATAAACACGCAAACAACCAACGAAGAAAACACATAAATCAGAAATCTATACAAATATTATAAAACTGAAGAGTTTGTTTGTTTGTTAGGCGCTAATCGCAGGAACCACGGGCCCAATTTGAAAAATTATTTCACTGTTCGATAGTCTATTTATCAAGGAAGGCAGGCTATATTATATCATCACGCGAAGACCAATAGAAGCGGAGAAATACGGGTGATCCCGCCGCGCCGGGCGAAGTTAGTAAATAAAAAACATGTACCGTAAAAATAAACTTCATCTCACTGCAATTTCACCCACATAATGATATATTTACGCATCCATTGTATATTTGGAACAATAGGTATGAAATATTTCAATAAAAAATGAAAGTTTGGATCCGTGAGGACGCATTACAAAGTTGTGAACGAATTTTTACAATGTGTGTCAATTTTTATTGCTTCAAGGAATTTAAGATGAGGTTTTAAAGATTTGGAATTTTTATTATAATTCAAGTTAATTTTACTTTCATCTTTAAAGTTATTTAGTTTATCTTATATATAAAAATGAATCGCAAAATGTGTTGGTAAGCGCATAACTCGAGAACGGCTGAACCGATTTCGATAATTCTTTTTTTATTATATTCCTTGAAGTACGAGGATGGTTTTTATGTAGAGAAAACGTAAACATGTACCACGGGCGAAGCCGGGGCGGACCGCTAGTTTTTTAATATTTATTTTGGAATTTATGTAGGTAACTAACAAGGAGTAATAAATATTGAGTACCTATAAAATAGCCTGAAAAAAAATTGGTTGTCTGTAAAGTCGGTTTACTGACAATAGTTGAACGTGACAACGTCCGATTGTGCTTCTTTGTCGCTCGTTCCGCGCTCTCGCTTGCACTTCAAGCCTTACATGGAACGCCTCAGAGCGAGGTAACGCCGCATGAGTCATGTTTTTTCGTGCGTGCAGCCGGCTCTATCGAATTATAAGACGTTGTCACGTCAAAAGTAAATACATACTCAAATTCAATATTAAAATTAAAAAAGTAATTACTTAGCATAAGATGACTACTTTAAAAAAGTTTATAGGGTTTTGTATAAAGTGGGACACAGATTGTGTATATTTTAACTACATAAATAGTCACTACATAAATATTACGCACACAATAACAAATTACATAACACACATAGCACACTAACCTAGAAACGGATACGAGGAAATAAAAAACCTGCCTCGGAAGTTCAGCGAGTAATTATGACTAAAATATGATTAAATTTTCTACGTAATACTAGCTTATGTTCCTGGCTTTGCGCGTGTGAAAGTGCGTTGATTTTATATTGTTTTATAATTTAATTTTGTTTTTAAATTGATGGAATTGACTTTTAAGCGCGTCACACACGGTGACAAATGACCCGAAACACTGACACAAAATTTCGGGTCATTTGTAACAGGTTGGCGGTTCTACAGGGGTCTTAGTACGCAATGATAAAAGAGAAAAATGATGGTCAGAATGCTGATACCGGATACCTTAAGATACTGTAATATTTTATATTAGAGAATCGCTTAACATAAAATATTATAGTATCTTCACCGTGTGTGACGCGCTTTATAATTCAGCTAGTTGGATTGTCTAAAATTGACGTTTCGTTAACCGTACACACCGTACACAGAACATTACATTATTTATTTCCTTTCCACTCTTGCGAAAAATTAATCTATCAACGCACAGCCCAAACTACATAATATGATGATATAGGCTACTACTAATAAATAATTTCTAATTTCTACCCTCAAAGGGATAAAAGGGAAGGGAAAATGAAAAGTACCTACCATGCAAACTATTTTGACGCGGGCGAAGCATGAGAGCAAAAGTAAAATAGGAGATAAAAGGTACCATGAAAATTTTGACGAGAGTTAAGCTGACAAAAGCTATTTACAAAACCGGCAAAAGCTATTAATAAAATCTATAATCCTACTAATATTATAAATGCGAAAGTTTGTATGGATGTATGGATGTTTGTTACTCTTTCACGTAAAAACTACAGAACCGATTACAATGAAATTTAGCACACATATAGAGGGTAACTTGGATTAACACATAGGATAGTTTTTATCCCGGAAATCCCACGGGAACTATGCGGGTTTTCCTTTGCAAACGCGGGCGAAGCCGCGGGCGGAAATCTAGTTCTAAGATAAATCCACAATATTTCCGATACAGCGGCGCCACAACACGTAACAAACAAAATGTTGGACAGCTTTCACCCATGACATAATGTTACATTACCTTACAGATGATCACATGCGTTTAAGTGTGCCGATCGCTGGCTCTGAATAGCAATGAGGTGGAATTAGTTTGTTATTGTTATTGTGTGATTGGTGACCGATAGAGGTTTTGGAAAGGGGCTAATAGTTTATGGATATAGGCGATTTACTATATATACGATATGATCAAACGTTTTCTAGGAGGAGATAATATGTTGCTGTCGGTCCGGTGTAGTTTGATTTGTAATCTTTTAGAGCTATTAATTTTTTATGTCGTAGATTATGAGGTATTTTTGTCAGGTTCGACTAATACGTACGTATACGTAGGTAGGCTGCAGTTGCAAACATGGAGTGCAAACATATGCAAACCATATAACATTATTCATGAAATACATTGTTCTAAATATCAAACATTGAACTGACACAAATAAATCCTTCCAATATAAACAATATTACATCAATTATCTAATTATAATAACAATAATCAAGGTCGTTTCAAGGACACTAATCGTCTAGAATATATAAATACAGATTATTTGACATAGTTCTGTTTCATTAGAATGCATACAACTCTCTACATTATGTAAGTGACATGAGCCAATGCTTACATTTTTAGATTCCTTAATGTGTGGTCACTCCATGTTTGACTTATTGCAATGTAGGATTAAGTAATGTTCTACGAATATTAGTTCATATCTTCTTCCTTTCTTTTTAGGAATCCATACTAATATTATAAAGGCGAAAGTGTATTTGTCTTTTTTCACGTCGCAACGGTATGATATGATTTTTAAGCGACTTAAAAAAAGAGGTTCTAAATTCGACTGCAGGTTTTGGGTTCGTTACCTCAGAACTTTCGACTGGGTGAACCGATTTTGATGATTCTTTTTTTATTTGAAAGCTGGTGTCTTCCCATTGGTCCCATTTAAATTTTGCTCAGTTCTGACCTTTTGAAGGCTTTTCATTATAAAATTTCCATTAAGATCATTATTTTCCTTTCACTATAAAATTAGGTATAGAAAAAATTTGCGACATAAAAATAATAAACCTCAATTTGTAATTTATCTTGAGCAATAAAGCATAAATAAATAAATAAATAAATAAACCATAATACATATAATTGCAAAATAAAACCATGTATGACATTAACACAATAACAATATACTAAAAAGGATTATAGATATTATATGATTGCTACGTTTTCGAAAATTATCAAACGTAGGTGTGAAATGATTTGTATCTTATTTTAAAGGAACCAAAATGATTTCGAAATTTATTTGCAATATTGTTTATAGTCGATCCTTATTATTGTACCTCGATCATCACCTATTAGTCGCTTTTATCTTGTTTTTATTTAGCTTTATAGTACAACTAGCTTCCGCCCGCGGCTTCACCCGCATGGTGTTTTGATAAAAGGTAGCCTATGTTCTTTCTCAGGGTCTAAAGATTGTCTGTGCCAAATTTCATCAAAATCGGTTGAGAGGTGTAAGCGGAAAGCGTAACAGACAGACAGACAGAGTTACTTTCGCATTTATAATATTAGTAGGGATTTGTTTATAGAGGAAGGCTGTACAACATTAAATTACCCCCAATAGGAGCGGAACGACAATAGAATTGTTGCAAAAATATTCCTTTCATAGCTGAACAACAAGGGTCAACTAGTAAATGTATATAATATATATATAAATATATATACAAATGAATATTCGTCTGTTTGTCCTTTATAGAATCGTAAACTACTTATGTATTAGACATATTAGATCTCCCACACAGTGCGTTTTCTGGAAGAGAGCACTCTTGCGATAGGTACGGCCGCCTTCCGTCTACTACTACTGGACTAGTTTTAAGTTTTAATTTTGAGGATTCATTTGTATGCCAGCAGTATAAAGTGTAATCAAATAAATAGGTCATGTGATGATCTTCACGATGAGCTCATGAAGGTTTCTGTGTTGCTACGACTAATCTTCGACTGTGTACCACAAGCGTAGCCGGGGTGTACAGCTAGTCATACGATAAATATCAATCAGCGTCAATCATTGATATATAATTTATTCATATAACTTTCAATTACTCTAAACAATGGGATCTTCAAACACGCAACATTCTACCATTGTGCCAAATATCAAGATACCATGAAATCATGCCATTTTGCAACTTTAAGTGGCTCTTACATAACTCCATCCGTTTGACATTATGCGTTTTTAATGCATACCTCATTATACTGTATTTTTGATTGAAAACTACTAGTTAAATACTATTCGGTAGAAACTAATCAATTTGACCTTCTTAGGGCCGATTTTTCAATCCTTGGTTAAAATTTATCCGTCCAATAAAATATTACACGAACATTTTAAAATGTCACCTGTAAACTGTCAAATACGGACAATTAGAATACATTTTTGAAATGGTAGTTTAATACGTTATTCGATGAATAAGTTTTAACCATCGATTGAAAAATCAGCCCTTATTCGGACGAATGTTACCTGCTCGTATCGCGATATAATAATATACAGTTGAACCTCGATAACTTAAACCTCGGTAACATAAAAACCTCTGTAACTTCAAAAAATAATGTGTTCCCTTCCCATCAGAGCCCAAAACCTCTTTAACTTAAAAAACGCAACCTCTATAACTTAAATAAATAATCTCTGTATTGGCCCTCAGTAACTTAAAGAAATGGGTCCACAACCTCTATAACATAAAATTGTTTGTCAATGAGTCATTTTGAAAGAGAGTCAAAACAGAAGGTTTCTGTATTTATTGCTTGCACGTGTTTACTATGTATTGTTAACGTAAACAATACATTACCTATTGTTTGCTTTATCGAAATTCTTCAAAGCTTTGCGGCGGATAGCTTTATGACAACAACTTACTTGCATCATAAGTTTTTGATTGTTGTCCTGGAAACATCACTTTACTTACTGTGTGATAAAACTGGCTTAAAATGAGTCCAAAAAGAAAACTAACAACCCTCACATACGCTGATAAATTAAAAGCAGTGAAAAATGGATAGACCCTTGATAACTTAAAACCTCGATAACTTAAAATATTTTGTGTTTCCCTTGGACTTTAACTTATCGAGGTTCTACTGTACTTACATTTGGTAAATCTTCATTGTAATAGGAAAACTGATTCATAGATATTATGTATCATCGAAAAATATAGACACTTACTGTAAAGTAGGTACGTACATCAATACTAACAATTATAGACAGTAATTTATACTATAGATATTGATTGATCAAAGTATGCAGCGATACCTACTAAACTTTCATTGCAAAATATAATTTTTATTAGACAAATAACTACTGAATTGTAAAGCATTGTAAAGTCGTCCTTTACGTTTCTGTGTTCAAGAAGCATCATCTTTTTATAAGACGGCTAGGGCTTTTTATCTTGGTTCATAAACATAGGATCAGTCGAAAACAAGTTAACAAATTTTTCATATCAAATGAGTACCAATTGATAATAGAAGTATGTATAAAATAGAAAATTAGGAGAAATCGGACCATTCATTATCTACTAGATAGAGCATAAACGCGAGTTAAACTTTCAACTTGCGGTGAATGTATTGAATGTCTTTCCATGGTTCACTTTTAGGCCAAGAATTCAATACATCTTATAACATAATTATTTTCTATAAAATATAATTAATAACTTAGGTACTAGCTGGAAAATGCAGCGTCACTATCGCGGTTATTTTTTCATTTGTGCCCGTTGTTTATTCGTGTAGGGCTGATTTTTCAATCCTTGGTTAAAACTTATTCGTTGAATAACGTATTAAACTACCATTTCAAAAATGTATCCTAATTACTTGCATTTGACAGTTTATAGGTGACATTTTAATATTATCGTGTAATACATAAATATACTTATAACTAGCGGTCCGCCCCGGCTTCGCCCGTGGTACATATGAAAAATAGATGTTGGCCGATTCTCAGACTTACCCGATATGCACAGGAGGAGTATGCAGACTAACATTGTGACACGAGAATTTTATATATAAGATACTACTAACTAATACTTATAACGGATAAGTTTTAACCAAGGATTGAAAAATCAGCCCTAAATTAAAATGGCATATTTGGCTGAATAATAAAATATACTTTTTACAAGCGGTCCGCCCCGGCTTCGCCCGTGGTACATATTTCGCAATAAAAGGTAGCCTATTATATGTCCTTTCTCGGGTATCAAAATATCTCCATACCAAATTTCATGCAAATTGGTAGTTTATTTAGTATAGATTGATGTTACTCACTGGAGCGAAAACATCGACCCATGCCTAATGAAAGACCCTATAGAATCAAAGGCAAAGAATTTCTATTGACTATTTTTTCCAGTTGTATCATCTATTTTGTGAAAAACTTAGTTCAATAAGTAGATCTTACTGTATCCATAGACCAGAGTAACAATAGCTTATTTGGAACCATGGACGTATAAAAAAAGACGGACGGTATATCGCCTAAACATTGAGTGAAGCCTAGTAATGGCGGCGAAACATCCATGTGTGTGTGCCATGTTGCCATGGCAACAGCTGTCCTGATGACAATGGCGGCTGTATTTTTTTCTATAAATTTTGCCGTAATAATTTTGTCATTAAAACATAAAAGAAATAACTTGCTTCCCTGTGGAATGTAATCCCTTGTGTTTTGTTATTTAAAATTGTACTGTTGCGACACCATTTAACCACTCAAGACGGCATTTTAAATATTTTTTGTGAAACAGTGACGCAGTTAATCAGTCGGTAGTTCACGACGTAATGGCGGCCGACTAGCTTACTATGGTGAGAGTGTGTGCGTGTTTATTGTCTATACACGATCGCTAGCTTACTATGGTGGCTTCACGTTGTTTGTTCGTAATACGGCGTCCGTCTTTTTTTATACGTCCATGTTTGGAACATTGCATCTTTGTCCATTTTATTATATAAAATGTATAGGAATTGTTACTTTAAAATAATGGTTTAATAATGTCATCTTAATTTATATTAAAACGTTTCATTGTTTTGCCAAAAAGAGTTATGCGTTATTTTCTCTCTATTATGATATTAAATGCCCACATAAAAAGAAACAAAGACTAATAAAATATAATTGTTTTACTCAAAACTATGTCAAAAATGAGGAAACTGTTTCACGCTCTAGATTGAGCTGTGTTAAATTAATTACAATATATTTTTTGCGCTTTCTATTCGATTATTATCCTATATTCTATTGCAAAATGCATACAGATATATTGTAATCATATGTGAAGGTCTTTTAGTTTAAAAAATTGTGCCATGATTTCGGAGGATTACAAAACCCTCATAGATGCAAGGCAACATAGATCGAAATAAGATAGAAATAAATATTACATTTTTATTTAATTAATTGTTTGAGGTTCTCTTTTACTGTTTGATAATATGTGGTTATAGTTATAGACTAGCCACTAAATTAAAATGCCACTAAAATCCAATGTTAAAATCTCACGAAACCATTTGAGATTTGGCATAACGACGAATTTGCAGCTCTACATTCCGTTCTCTTTAGTATCTACTAAAAGGAGATTAGGTTCTTTAACTTTAGTTATTTCATTAAAAACAAAATATGAAAAGACAACAAGACATTTTAAAATAGTTGCTATTTAAAATTCGTATCTCCGTAAGTAAGATTTAAACAAGTTAATTTGTCTAGACAGTCTAATTAGTTAGTATTATAAAATCCTTTGCTCAAATTCATCTCATTACATAGCTGTTATCATATAATAATCTACAGTTTTCTTATTAACCAATAGGCAATTCAGGAACTACGGATAGACTCAACCAGACTCGTTTATATATTTAACGCTAGGCCGATTAGTTTTTACTAAACCTGCAGTACATAAGAGTTACACATGCAATTATGTAAAGTTCATTATGTCATGAACACTTTCAGTATCTTTTACAACGTTTTAAATAACGGACGTATTAAAGGTATTTTAATCTGTGCAAAAAGGCGCGAAATTTTGACAGCCATAGACATTTTTTTTTAAATAGGCCAGTGCATTTTTTTTGTCAAAGTGTTGTCATATTGAAATTTTTATTTTTATTTTTAAATGTGTGATATAGTGAATATTTTGAATCAAATTGTGTTGTTAAGGTGTAAAAGTGTTCTAAATTACAAAATATATATTATGAAGTGATTAGTAAATAATTTAATTGAAATTGTTTTACGGGTATTAGTAAAATTTATAGAACTTTAAAGATATGAGATTTTTTCGGTTTCAAAGTTTCATAAATCTGAAACATATTTATTTCATACTGTTGATATGTCACGGTGTTAAATCGCAAGGTATTTTGGAGTGGCTTTTTTCGAATTTGTTGCCAGATTTGGAGGCAACCTCTCCAAAAATGGCAAAGTTTGAATTTAAAGGTAATTAGACTTGTTCGTTTGAATTGATTTCTAAAATTAGAGATATTTTTAGATATTGTGTATCTCTAAGGCTCTTTAGAGGTACATCATGACTCACTAAATCTTAAATTGTTAAAAAAAAAGCATTATGCTCGCTCCTTTTAAGTCTCATTTATTCTCATTTATAGTTCCTACGGAATATAATTAATATGTTAAAGAATTTGAATTCTTGATCTATTCTAGGCTTGAGTGTGTTTATTTTAATGAAATATTATTGTTTGAAAGTCAGCTTCATCTTTGATATGAATACCTACATAAACGTTTTTCTAATGTAAATTTAAATTTACCAAACTTAAGAAATACTCGTAGAAGCAGATTATATGTACATTCGTAGTATCATCACTCAATAAAAATTGTTTATTAAGAAATATATACGGTATTAAAAAACAACTAACTAGCGATTAAAACTTCGGTTAGGAATCAAGATGACTATTATTATCTAAATTCGAAAACTAACCAATTCAAGCAGATGAAAGAAGCATTTTAGAACTTAGTATGTTAGTTAAGTCGAAAATATTCTGACCTTCTATACAGAATTTTACTTACTAACTTACTCCAAAAAACGCAGATACATTTTGTAGAGCTTTTTACAAATATCATAAGCCACTTAAAACCAAAAATGTAATTTAAATAACTGCAAACATTACTATAATTTACTTATTCCTCATTTCAGGTTGCGGCGTAGCAGTTGGCAAACAGACAGCTCAACGACGTATCGTCGGCGGTGATGACGCGGGCTTCGGGACCTTCCCGTGGCAGGCGTACATTAGGATAGGATCATCCAGGTTATTTTGTATTACGCAAATTGTAGATATTGTTACTTAGCCTTTAAGAAATTAAGAAGATGTTTTTTTTTTTCAAATGCTGGCAACACTTTAGTATTATTGTGCATACGAAACTAAATGATTTTGTATTACACAAATTGTAAAAATAGCGTTTAAGAAAAGAACGTAATCTGGAAAGGTTGGCAACATTTTAGTACCAAATAGGACCTTTAAAAATATAGCCTATTCCTTTTTCGAAGGATAATCAAAAATTATTGGTTGTCGATAATAACTTTATATCTAGTGACACGTCTGCTATATTAATTTATATACTTACCTAATCAAAATAGTCAGGAGATTTAAAAAGCTCCATATTATTTAGGATCGAGGATTGCTATTATAAAATAAATATATTCTTTATTATCATGTCATCAGCTAGACTTTCACGTATTTAATAAGTTGTAACTAATGTAAATGTCACAGTAACAATAACTAACACATTAAATAATATAATTATATTTAAGTTTTTCAGGAGAGCGCACAATTTAACATTTTGTTAATAAATGTAAAAAAATCATATTGAACAGAATCTGTACCGTCAAACCAAGAATTAATCATAATTATTTAGGATAAGAAGCCTTAAAATTTTCTTGTTTTGGCGTTACAAAGTAAAAGCAAAACATAAAAGTATTGGGTTTTCACTCTGTAATTCGACCATAGAAAGTATTCATTGACCTAATTTTAAATTGGTGATCAAATTACAAAAAATGCATCTTTCGTAATTGCAGCACATGGCTGTTAATAAAGTTTCACACTTTTATAGAAAATTCTTTATTATTTTTTTCGTTCGTTGTATTATTAAAATAATTTGGAAAATCCAAAAGTGCACGCCTCATAATTTTTTTTTAATAAATATTTATTAATTATTATTTTTGTTTATTTAATAACAATTAAACCACATCGAATCAGACCCTGAAAAATGAAAGGGTTCTATTCCTGAGCATACTCAAGCGTAAGAGAAAAAAAAAGACTCGATTAGTAAAGTATTTCGGTCGCTATCGTGTTAACAAGAAAAAGGATCCGCACATACAGACACACGGACGTCCAAGACAGAACTTTTTTAAACTGTTTTTTAACTAGTTTAAATAACAAAAATGACATCAAAAATATCATGAACGTTAAAAATAGTGTTTTTTCTTAATATGTGTGTGTATGTATTATCTTACAAGTGCAATGTAAAGACATTTTAAGTTTGAAAAATCAGATGTTTTGCGCGAAGTGACAGTAGTACCCACCTCAACGCTTCGCTTATGAGGCGTGCAATATAAATAATAAACCATTACATTAGTTTCGAAATTGCAATCTTCAATTTACTATGAACCCAATACGTTATGTTTTGCTTCTTACTGGCTCTCAATTTTTCATCTGGCAACATTATTTGAGAGAAAATATCACTAACCATAGACACAAAATGGACTAATAATAACCGTCAAATTTTCAAATACATAGATGAGACAAATTGGCACATTATAAAAAAAATTGACAAAATTACACAATAATTTACAACACAGAAAAATTGCACTTAATTAACAAAACATATTCATATTTATTGCATATTTTTTTAAAATTTTCACATTGTATTCATATTTCATACTTTACACTGAGCAATTATTAAAATTACCCTATCCTATCTATCCTATATTTTCAGCACATTTGTAGGTATATTCATACTAAGGAAAGAGGAGATTCGCACAGTAGGAGGTTTGACGATCCAAATTTTATTTCTCAACTGGTAAACAGCCTACGTATAATTGTGATGTCTGAAAGCAGAATTATTTCCAGTATAATAATTTGAGGTTATTCTTAGTCCACACATCATGTCTATACAATTACTAACTTACTAAACCATTAATTTTACAGATGCAACATGCTTATGTCGATATTCGAGCTAATCGGTTGGAAACAGTGTTGGATAGAGAGGTAAATGTGCGAAAGAGACACTACACGTTCGAACGTCATTGGAACTTATTTTAAATGTAAACGAACTTTTTTTTGTTTGGCTATAATTTTTGGTATGTGTAATTTTAAATTTAAAGTGTTTATAAACGTAAAAATTACAAATGTACTTAATTTGTATTGATTTCTTACAGATGTAAGTAGTATTTTTGTTAATATAATTAATGGTAACATAGCTTTTTTTAACGATTCATATATACTCAAATGAAAGGCAAGTACATTTTTTGTACATAATTTAGAAGTAAACATAATTAAAGCCATACAAAATTAAATTTGTTTACAAAAAAGTTCTATGTTTAGTAGTGCACGGTGTCTTCCATAGATGATATAGCAACAGATTTGTATAATGTAGATTTCTTTTCGTAAAAATTGGTTTAATGTTCTCATACATACTGTAATTGTAAAAAAAAACTTATAAATGTTATTGGGGTAAGATCAGACATCGTTATCTCCATACTAATATTATAAATGCGAAAGTAACTCTGTCTGTCTGTCTGTTACTCAATCACGTCTTAACTACTGAACCAATTTGCATGAAATTTGGTATAGAGATATTTTGATACCCGAGAAAGGACATAGGCTATTTTTTTCCCCGGGACATAGGATAGGTTTTATCCCGGAAATCCCACGGGAACGGAAGCTATGCGGGTTTTTCTTTGAAAACGCGGGTGAAGCCGCGGGCGGAAAGCTAGTTTACTATAATTTTATCCAATAATTCTATATGTCAACACTGACAGTTCCGATTTTCCGACGCAAATCAAATTGCATTGCAGGGGTAGGTAATATCCTGATCCTGAAACAGGCATTAGATTTTTTTAATCCAACATATTTAGAGTAGGTATACCTTTTTCGATGTATATGGAAACATTTTTAAAATGGTTAAAATAATTATAATTGATAGTAAAACTGTTGAAATGCGCGCCAAATTACAATTTGCAGGATTTTATTTTTAAATTTGCTTTAATTTTTTTTACTGATGACAACCTTATTTTTTTGTTTTGTATAAAAATATAATGAATTAGTATTGTTCGGTCTTACCTCAAATATGTAGTTAGGTGCATGCTAGCTTTCATATTATATTCTTTCGCACATTTCTCTTCTATTTTGTACAGATATTTACTGGTAAATAGTTATTTAATATTAATAATTGTCTTGCATAGTAATAAGTTATTATATAAATAATTTATAAGGTATTCGATGCATGTTTATTTTACTTTTAATTATTTAGGTTATAATGTCAGGTAAGACTCTTAAAGCTTTCTTTTATAAACTAATGTTTATAATAATTAATATTCTCGAAACTCAAAATCTATCCCTATCCTTCTTAATATTTATTTAAAATTTATGTTACCCGAATATAAATACTGTCCGTATTTTACATATTATGAAATCAAAATACCTTACCTACATACTTACATTATCGTACGATACACTGGCTAAAAAAACAGTGTGTGTTAAAGCAGCTAAAAAAAGTAGTGGATTCTAAAGTGCTTGTAGTAGTGGAATTATGGAGTTACTATGTACTATGTACGTAGTAATAATACCTCAATGGTTTGAACGAAGCTTTATCTCTGTACTATTTATTTACTCTTGGGCTAATACCCAGCTTATCTAAGATTTCCCCATTTATATGTCAACACTACGAACCGCATTAGCAAGGATGCGTAAAATGAGAATTAGTTCTTAGAAGTATTGCGTTTAACACGCATCGTAACGCAAGATGGCACATTACTTAATTACTCATAATAACCGCGAAATGATCACGATTTGGAGTGCAACGAACTGTTATTAATATAGGGAGATTAGTATTTAATATGTGAATATACGGAGATTAGTAGTTAATAACTGGTAACACATTTTTGGCGTTTTGACACCTGTCATGTACATGTTATTATCGCAATTTAGGGAAATAGTAGCCAATATGTGGTAACACATTTCTAGCTAGTGTACAAATCTATGCTATGAATCTATATCTGTTAATACTGAGCGGAAGTAAGGTTAAAACATTATTTCAAAAGTATCTTATTCTTTTTGCGTATTCTAGAAAGTGTCTGGCGTATTCTTTAAATGCTTAATTCGTCATAATTCTTACTAATGTTTATACATACCTATATAAATTGTTCATATACTACTCCAATAATGTACATTTTTGCATTATACAAATAAATCAGCACATCCTGTAAAATACCCACTCCTTACTAAAATAATGTATGTACCTAAGCAAATGCATATCACGAAACAAATTCAACACGTAATTTTTTAGCGTAAATTAAATGTACTTACTACTTCCTTCCCCAAAACTACCTTCTTCTCAATTGTTCTTCAATACATCCCTTTATTCACAATATACAGATACAAACAGTAGGGACACTTCATACAAACGTTCGAAATGGCTCACCCACACAAGCAAGCGTGTTTATGAGAATCGTAAGGGTATTCTTGTATCTGTCAATTGTCATTATACCCTTCGGTTCTCGTAAACACGCTTGCTTGTGTGCATGAGCCCTTTCGAACGTTTGTATGAAGTTTCCCTATTGGTTGTATCTGTATATATGTATTATATTCCTGCATGAAATACAATCTGATTGACTGACCGGGTGGCTTGGTTGGTAGTGACCCTGCCTTCCAAGCCAGAGGTCGTGGGTTCGATTCCCACCCGGTGCAAATATTTGTGTGATGAACAATGAACATAGATGTTTGCTCTGTGTCTGGGTGTTAATTATCTATATAAGTATTTATTTAAAATTATATATACAGTATGTTTACCTACCAGCCATCTGGTTTCCATAACACAAGCGAAAGCTTAGTATGGGATCAGATCGTGCCGTGTGTGAAAATTACCTAACACTACACAAACCAATAACATTCCAGATGTGGGGGTTCCCTTATATCCCGTCGCCACGTGGTCACGGCGGGACACTGTGTAGCACGGGCACAACCCCGTCACGTGCGCGTGACGTTGGGCGATTACGTCATCAACTCGGCTGCAGAACCGCTGCCTGCGTATACGTTTGGAGTTAGGACTATTAAGGTATGTGTTAGCTGCTGTAGATATTGGTTACAGTTTTAACATTGTTAGTAAAGTAGTTTTAGTGTATGTAAATAGTCACGTCAAGGCATTGCGAGTTACTACGTACTACGTACTAGAGAGGGCATCGCTACTACAATCTTTGTAACACGAGTTAGAGGCAAATGTCACAAACTCATTTAGTCTGTGCCGAGCTGTGCCCCCCGCTTGCCGCGTCAACACGTGCTATTACTCTGTTCAAACTGCCTTCATGTGTGCTGAGATACTGCACTAATAATTCTAATAATACAGCAAAATGCAAAGGAATAATCTTCGTATATGATCCGCCCCACGCGCGTTCCGCACCGCCGCGCCGCGCTTGTCACACAGATTTTGTTCGTGGTGTCCTCTCTATACGTAGTAATAATACCTCAATGCGTCAAGGTAGATTTAAAAAGGCACTGTAGCGTAGAGAGCCGTGTAGAGCCCATTTTAAAAGTTTAATTATCCGCTGTCATAACCTATTTGTACTTGCGAATCTTAATATGACGATGAAAGAAAATACTTAAGAAGTATTTTTATTGTAATTTATTCTGGTATAGGAAATTTTACAAAGTTTCGAAGGTGAATAATTTCAATCAAATATATTTTTATTTTTATTGTAATGCCCTTGCAATAAACGGAATTTTACAGTTTTGAAGTAGGTGAAAAATTACATTTATTTTCTTTTTAATTAATTTTAAAAGAACACACTTTTATATAATGAATTTTCTAAACATGTACTTTTTCACTATCTTTTTTTTATATATATACGTACGTACTTAAGTAGTTAAAATTATTGTTTAACAATTCCAGGTGCACCCACTCTTCAAGTTCACGCCACAAGCTGATCGGTTTGATGTAGCCGTCCTCACCCTTGATAGAAATGTTCACTATATGCCACATATTGGTAAGTATTACATGGAATATTTAATAATAATCAGACTTGTTCCATACCCTTACGGCCCTAATCCTAAGATCTTTCAAGCGTAGAGTGAATCTTCTAGGGAAGCGCGTTCCATCTTAGACCACATCTCAGCTTAACATTAGGCGAGATTGTGGTCAAATGCGTCTCTATACCCAATAAAAAAATACTATTTTAGTATATTATCTGTTGTACTTATTAGCCAAATTAATTTCAATTTAAATTTAAATTTTGCCCATGCTGTAACCAACTAACTGTTTACCCGAACCTTACCTTATGGCTTATTAGCTGTCTGCCCAAACCTTACCATATTTTTCAATATAGTACCTATTAAAACATGGCTTGATCCTATGAAGTATGACAGATGTCAGAGAAAACTACAAAGTTATTCTTAACAAACGTACGTTCATAATTTATTCATTTATTTATTATTTATTTATTATGATAATTTTATATCAAATTTCAATTTCAAATTCAAAACAACTCATTCCAGCGCCAATCTGCCTATCCAATTACGACGCAGACATATTAGTGCTTATTATGAGAATTAATTACAAATTCCTAATTCAAAATACACTCATTCCACCGCTAAACGCGGGCCGCGGCACAGACTTATTACGACACTTAATTTTATTAAACATTGTCAATAGCAAAACCGTCTCTAATACATAAAGATTAAAAAAAACACATTTATTCCAGCGCCAATCTGCCTGCCCGAGCGCGGGTCGGACTTCCTCGGGCAGTACGGCTGGGCGGCGGGGTGGGGCGCGCTCAGCCCGGGCTCGC
>CAJQZN010017706.1:0-22173 GCA_907164685.1 Colias eurytheme | reverse complement strand
AATAAAATTGAGAACTTTTAACTCGGATTACGATAATGTAATATACACCATTTCTTATAAAATTAATACTTAGCGTTATATTGCCGATATTTTTAATTTAAATTCTAATTAAATTTATAAATTCTTGCTGCCTTTTGTCTAGTCAAAAGCACATCCGAACGACGTGTAGTTAAATAAATTAATAATTGAACCCAAAAACCCAATCCGTCCCTGGATTTATATATTCAAGAGAGCGCTTTCAAAGTTAACATAATTCTGACACAGATGCACTGATGTGATCCTCAGCCAATGATGGTTTATTTTAAATGCTAGCTTTTAGAGTTCCTCTGTAAGCTGAGGAATTGCAAATTTTTTGGTATATTGTAGTTATTTGTGGATGTAGTTGGAACGTACTCTTTACTCCGCTATCTATACTAATATTATAAAGCTAAAGAATTCGTTCGTTTGTTTGTTTGAACGCGCTAATCCTATGAACTACTGTTTCGATTTGAAAAATTATTTCAGTGTTAGATAGCCCATTTATCGAGGAAGGCTATAGGCTATATATCATCACGCTAAGACCAACAGGACAGAAGCAATGCGGGTAAAACCGCGGGGCACGGCGAGTAATTTATGTAAAGTGTATTTGGCAAATGTAACGTTTTCCTTGGCTAGGTTAGTTTATTAAAATACCACAAACAGATGTAGAAATAAATAAACAATGGATTAATGAAGTTTAATTTATTAGCTGATTATTTTCGTAATTATTTTGATATACTGTAGCTATTAGCTAAGTACTTGAATAGAAAGTGCTGTCATACATAATATTATAATCTATAAGCAAGATCTTTGAAGCAAATATTTATTACCTACTAGCAGTCCGCCCCGGCTTCGCCCGTGATACATATTTACGTTTTCTCTAGATAAAAACCATCCTCGTACTTCAAGGAATATAACAAAAAAAGAATTATTGAAATCGGTTCAGCCGTTCTCGAGTTATGCGCTTACCAACACATTATGCGATTCATTTTTATATATTACCTATCATAAGACGTAATTTCAAGGGATAACAGACAATAGATCATATTAAGTAATTTCAGAAATGCAATTGAAACTAAGTAAGTTATTGCGTGATGGACTAACAAACTTACGAACAGAATTCACATTTTATACTTGAAACAGAATTCACAATAAAATGCCTAGGAAAAGATATCTGCGATTTTAATAATTAAATTTTAATAATATTTTTAAAGTATTCTTTATAATATTTTTTTGTGAAATTTACATTACAAAGGAACCAGAAATATGAATAGAAACTAATTCAACAAAAAAATAACTTGCACTGCCGCCAATTTTTGAATTTATCGACAAAAAAATATCGATACGCGACCATCACTAATGAGAGATCGATAGCTAAAGTCGGCCCGTCTGTTACCACGGCTACGCCAGTGTCTGCTGTAAGGAAAGTGGTATACTGAGTATTTATAGTCATATTTCATTCAATCAATATAAATAATTAGCTAGCTGGAACACATGACGTCACTCGCAGCTCGCTTCGTATTCGAAGTTCATTCATCTGCATCCCTGGAAACACAAAAAAAAATATTCAAACAATCATTATTTAAAATTAATTTTTTTTTACAAATCGAACGTCTACACATATTTTATATTCGAAGAAAAATATTCAGAGAGCCTGTAAACTACTAACTTAAAAATTTAATATATAAGTAGGTAACATTAGAAAAACATAAACAACAATTGAACAACACATTAATAACTATATTAATAAAAGCAAAGGTTTGATTGCTTTCTTTGTTGCCATTTAACTCAATAACTGCTGTATCAATTTTAATTATTATTTTACCATTTTTCATAGGTACATCTTTACCGAGTAAAATACTATATTCTTTTACACACGGGATAACCTGAACAGATCTAGGAAAAGCAGCATCTAGTCAAAAAAAATAACCAATAGTATCGCTTCATTTAGTTTGAAGTTTGAAGCGATACTATTGGTTATTTACCTACAAACACATTCCTCGCTACACAACCTCGCACATTATTGTACTTTTATTATACTGTGGTCCATTGTACCACCGACCTAACCACTGTCTGCCTCAGAAACATTTCAAAGCTAGATTATCTTCTCACACGTCATAATACACCTGAATTAATGCCTGTTGTTATTTACCTGTGCCATGTATCACTGATAAGGGACAGTTAAGTGAAATCATATATTGTTGAGCTTTTATTTCAGTTTTATATGCGTTTGGACCGCTTTTTATATCCTACTAATCCTATCCTACTATCTTAATCTTATCTTAATATGTACTATTATAAAGGCGAAAGTTTGTATGGATGTATGGATGTATGGATGTTTGTTACTCTTTCACGCAAATACTACAGAACCGATTACAATAAAATTTAGCACACATATAGAGGGTAACTTGGATTAACACATAGGATAGGTTTTATCCCGGAAATCCCACGGGAACTGGAACTATGCGGGTTTTCCTGAAAACGCGGGCGAAGCCGCGGGCGGAAATCTAGTACATAATACATAATATTATAAATGCAAAAGTTTGTGAGGATGTGTGTGCGTGTTTGTTACTCTTTCACGCAAATACTACAGAACCGATTACAATGAAATTTAGCACACATATAGAGGGTAACTTGGATTAACACATAGGATAGGTTTTATCCCGGAAATCCCACGGGAACGGGAACTATGCTATGCGTGTTTTTCTTTTAAAACGCGAAGCCGCGGGCGGAAAGCTAGTACATATTATAAATGCAAAAGTTTGTGAGATGGATGTTTGTAAATATTTCACGCAAATACTACTGAACCGATAATAATGTAATTTGGTATGTTGATTTTAAATTTTTTTTTATTTGAAAGTTTGGTCCTTTTTTGAAGTCGGTTGAAAACAATCAAAGCATGATAACATTTACCTATACTACGTATGTATACTATATATTCTGTGCCTAACTATACTCTTATTTACAATTCTATAAAATTATGTAATAGAAATACTTATTACATTCCTTTTTTGTACTTGCTTATTTCATTGATGATTCGCTATAATAATAACAAAGAGGTCTTTTACAAAGCTCGCACAAAAAACCTAAAATCTTTACTGGAATCTAAACCTGTCGACACTAGATGGTATCTATAACTATCATTACAAGATATACTTTGTTTGTCTGTTAAGATTTGATTACATTGATATATGTGTGCTGGATGTGTCTCTATTTTAATCTATACTATAATACTAGCGGTCCGTCCCGGCTTCGCCCGTGGAACATATGAAAAATAGATGTTGGCCGATTCTCAGACTTACCCGATATGCACAGAAAATTTCATGAGAATCGGTCCACCCGTTTCGGAGGAGTATGCAGACTAACATTGTGACACGAGAATTTTATATATATGTATAAGATAAGATTAAGATTATTTTATTTTAAATTATTATTACACATAAATACAATAATGAAGTTGAAGAGTTTGTTTGTTTGTTTGTTTGCTTGAACACGTTAATCTCAGTGACCATGGGTCCATATATGTATCATCATCATATCGAGGAAGGCTATAATAGGCTATATTATATATATGTATATATCATCACGCTAAGACCAATAGGAGCGGAACAATGCGGGTAAAACCGCGGGACACAGCTGCTTGAATAAAAGGCAGTAGTGCATTTTATTCGGATTTAATTGAAACTATAACTAGATACATATTTTATAATGAACACGAATTTAATCTCTTTTATATAAAAATGAATCGCAAAATATGTTGGTAAGCGCATAACTCGAGAACGGCTGAACCGATTTCGATAATTCTTTTTTATTATATTCCTTGAAGTACGAGGATGGTTCTTATGTAGAGAAAACGTAAATATTATGTACCACGGGCGAAGCCGGGGCGGACCGCTAGTTGAAAATATATTTTTGTGTTGGCTAGTCCATTTTTCTAGGAAGGTATAGGTATTTATAACATCAAACTACGTCCAATATGACCAGTGAAAAATATTGCAATTTTATTTTTTATTTGCATTTTAATCTCCAGTATTGCCTTTCAAACATTTTATTCCTTTTTGTAATAATTAGTTCGTATTACAAAGCTTTTCTTTATAATGTTATCTATAAAAGAGCTCTCTCGAGTTTCTATATATTCAAGCAATGATTCGTATGTCTGTCCGCGAGTGCTTCAAAAATGCTGAGTCATTCACGATCAACTTATCAAAGCCATAGATTGATGAAGACATAGACACTTCATCGCTTTAGTAAATACGCTCCTTTGCTTGCTCTGCCACAAAAAAATCTGAAAAGAATTACATGATGTAAATTCAAACAAATAAATTAGTGTGGTTTTTAAATTAATCATAGGATTATAGTCCTGTTATCCAGGTTTTCATAGGAAACAGTGCTATCAAAATCCTTACAGTAATTGAAAATATATATTTTAAAACGGGTACCATAGTAGAATACGCCGTGAGCGACTCCTTTACGAGTAAAATTCTTCTTTTAATATTATGATATCATTGTAAAATTTGTAATGATACATAAAATTGTTAAAAAATTTGGTCAACTTGTAACAAACAATAATACATATAACATCATAATATTACTTTATTCACAGAAACATGATACATTAGTCACACAAGTAAAATGAAATGATATTTGTGGCGCGTCTAATAGCACATAGTTCTATACAAAAATCGTTCAAAAAGCAATATAACAATAGCAATTATTGTACTCCATCGATCTGAATCAGATATCGATTAACTACACGGCTGACACACATCGGCTTTTGTTCAAACATAATGAAATATCTTTGTATTATATGTATTTAACCGCTTAAGCGCGCTTGCACCAACTTCACGCAGGTTGAAAAGGGTTGAAAAATAATATGTAGTTTAAAAAAACTAAAAAACACGCTTTTCATAGATTTCATTTCAGTTAACGCACGGCCGCAGCGCGATGCACTCGTGTTATCGGCGCCTGTACACGGTCTGACTCGCTATAAACTCGTCGATACTATTCACTACGGATGTTATCTACATTGAAATAACGTGTGTTGAGCTATATTAATTAATAAAACGTTATATGAACATTTACGTAGTCTACATCGAACCTGCCATTGACGTTATACAAAAGTACATTCATACTAAGAGTGAAGTGTTATTACTAAACGCCCGTGCAGTATATTTACGATAACAAACAGGTTTTCGCTATGAGTTTGCAACACACGCCGCCGAGTATTACATTTATAAGCGGCAGCGGTAGCGGAGGCGGATCAACACCGAATTTGCGTGGATACGGCATGGAGGAAACACAGAATTCAAATATTAACATAAGGAAAAGAAAGGAGCGCACGTATGAACAAGATTTTAAAAAAGACCTAGCGGATTTTCGTATTGAAATCATGAATTTTTTCCAAGAATTCGCCAAAGATCAAAATGAAAATTTAACTAAATTGAGCCAACAGATATCATGCATTAAAGAAGATATAACTGCCATATACTCGGTAACGCAATCGCTTACCCAAGAAATAAATGACTTGAAATGTGATTCTCAAAAAATTCGTTCTAGTCTAATCTCGTCAGAAAACAGAATTTCAACCCTAGAAAACAACTTTCAAAAAATAAAATTATTACCTGATCACGACAAAATAAAAACAAGCGTTATTGATGAAACCTTAATTTCGGAATTGAAGGAGCGTAATGAGCGTGAAAAAAATGTAATTTTGGTCGGTATTTCGGAAAAAATTGATACAAATTTTAATTCTAGAACCACATATGACTATGAAAAAGTTTTGCAAATTATCTCGACAATATACGAAAATTGCCCGAAACCAATAAAGTGCATACGGTTGGGGAAATTCATTCCCAATAAAAGTCGACCGATAAAAGTGATATTTAATTCGAATGACACTCCCCGAGTTCTGCTGCGAAATAGAACTAAACTCCCTAAAAATATTTTTATGTATTCTGACCAAACGCCCGCGCAAAAATCCCATTTATTATCAGTAAGAGAAGAGATGAATCGTCGCATTGAAGAAGGTGAACAAGAACTATGTATAAAATACTTCAATGGAGTACCTAAAATTATCAAGAAGACCCAAAAAAACTAAATATTACTCACTCATCCCCAGAAATAACTGTCAAAAATACTTTCCATACATTCTTAAATTGGAAAATGGATAGAAACGATGTGGAAACACTAGGGAACCAAGTTGATAGTGAGATTGGAGTGGGTAATTCTTGTTTAATTGCTAATCCGGAACTTCTTAATGATAGCAGCTTTTCTTCTTATTCCTCTTTTAAAATTGTTACTCAAAATATTCGTAGTATTAATAAAAACTTCTTGGAATTTAAGGTTTTTCTGTCACGTTGTGCGTTCGAGTGCGATTTAATAATACTTACTGAATGCTGGCTAAAAAATTATGACTTTGTTCCACCCCTAGAGAACTATCATAGTTACAACACTACAAGACATATAAACCAAAACAGCGGGGTTACTGCGTACATACGTAATAATATTACTGATATCGAAGTTGTTGAACCAAATTTGGATGATGCTGATGGTCTAATTATAACTATTGCAAAACAATATGCTTTTGTTTGTATTTATCGATCTCCCTCTTTTGCGACAATAGACAAATTCCTGCATTCTTTTGACTTAATATTGTGTAACTTAAGGTTTATTCCTAATATCTACATAATTGGCGACTTAAATATTGACATCAGTAATGAGAACACTGATCAAAGATCTGACGAATATCTAGATTTTCTTGCATGTCACGGTTTCTTGCCAAGTCACTCTTTACCTACACGTGGTAAAAGCTGTCTTGACCACTGTTTCGTAAAATCTAATATAAAAGTGGCTACTTTTGTATGTGAGTCTGCAATAACGGATCATTCTGCAATATTTCTTACTTTTTCTAACAAACAAAAAACTAGTATAGCTAAGACAACATGTTTTACAACCAATATAAATTACTCAAAAGCTTCCAAACTACTCTCATTGGTAGATTGGCACAATCTACTATCTACAAATGATCCTAATAGTCTAACTAATTCATTACTTGATACCGTTGGCAATATTATAAGCGATAGCTCCCGATTATTTAAAAAAACCAATAGAAATTCTATTTTACAACCCTGGATTACACCAGGTTTGCTGCGATGTATACGTTTCAGAGATATTTTACACCGCCGAAACAAAAACGATCCAAATAATAAGGAACTTGAACTCATATATAAACGCTATAGGAATCATTGCAGTAATATTTTACATACTTCTAAAAACAACTATGATAAAATTGAGCTTAATAATAACAGAAAAGATATTAAAAAGTCATGGAAAACTATTAAACGCATTTGCCATATAAACAGTAACTCATTAAAAAGCCCTGATAATGCTTTAAATTTATTAAAACTTAAGAACACTCCAGTTCATTCTATTGAATTTATAAATGATTTCTTTATTAATATAGGTAATGAATTAGCATCAAATATTTTAAATCAACTAAATTTATCAGAAATTCAGCTCAAATCTAAAAATAATCAAGGCGCCATTTCACTTAATTCATTTGTTTTGTTGGAAACAGATATAGTGGAGGTTACTAGTACAATTTTGTCTTTAAAAAACACTTATGCTTCAGGATATGATGGCATATCATCTATTTTCTTAAAGAAAAATCTTGCTATATTTGGCCCACCGATCACGCAATTATGCAATATATGCTTATCATCGGGTGTGTTTCCTGATCGTTTAAAGCAATCTCAAGTAGTGCCGATTTACAAGTCGGGAGACAGAGACAGTATAACCAACTATCGCCCTATCTCACTTTTGCCAACCATATCAAAGGTTCTGGAGAAGATTATTAACAAGCGTCTCGTTAATTATTTGGAAAAGAATTGCATACTTTCAACTAATCAATTTGGCTTTCGTGCAAAAAAATCGACTAGTGATGCTATCAATACTCTTGTGTCTCTTATTGCTAACAATTTAGACAGGAAGATAAAATGTTTGGGTGTTTTTTTGGATCTGGCGAAAGCGTTCGATACTGTCTCTGTCCCCCTGCTCCTGGCAAAGCTTGAATCAATGGGAATTCGTGGTACCCCTCTAGAATTGTTTAGAGATTATTTATCAAATAGGACTCAATTTGTTAAAATTGGTGATGTACGGAGTCAAAAGCGGTCCATAAATTTTGGCGTTCCTCAGGGATCGGTACTCGGCCCTACGCTCTTTTTAATATACCTAAATGACCTATGTAATCTACACATACCTGACGCGAAGTTAATAAGTTTTGCTGATGATACTGTTATTGTTTTTCAAGGGGAGACATGGGAATCTGCTCGTTTGGCAGCTGAATCAGGCATGCGATTGGTAATAAATTGGCTAAATCATAATCTTTTAACTTTAAATTTTACAAAAACTAAATATATAAATTTTTCTCTTAAAAATAATAATAGACCTCCCCAAAATTTTACCATAAAGGCGCATACGTGCTTAAATGTAGGAAACTGCGATTGCTATACTCTTTGTCCTGTCGATACTATAAAATACTTAGGGATAACAATAGATAAAAACTTAAACTGGAAGCCGCAAATAGATGATTTAAAAAGTAGAATACGTAAACTTATACCAATTTTTAAAAAAATAAGACGCCTTAAGGATGAAACCACGAACAAAATCGTTTATCAGTCTTTGTGCCAATCGCTCATTAATTATGGTATCTCGGCTTGGGGTGGCGCAAACAAAACAACACTTCTTAAGCTCGAACGCACACAGAGATGTATCTTAAAAGTACTGCAATTTAAGCCGTTTAGATATCCAACAAATCTCTTGTACACCGAATGCCGCGTTCTGACTGTGAGGCAATTATTTATTAAAGTAATAGTCCTGGAGCAGCACACAGTTCCTCCATCTTCTTCCGTTGTTACAAAAAGAAAAACCCGCATTGAAGAGATTTACTGTGTGCCGGGTTGTAAAACTCGTTTTGCGAAAAATTTTGCATATTATATTGCTCCCTATTTGTATAATTACATTAACAATAAAATTAAAATAAAAGAAATGAGTAGATACCTTTGCAGTAAATCCTTGGATAAATTTCTGCTTAGCCTCGACTACAACGAGACAGAAAAACTGTTTGTGGCTAGTGCCTTTTAGTACACGTATTACTTAAAGTTACCTAATTATTGTTTATCCTCATAAGTTTTATATCTTTAAACCGTAGTGTAAACTTTGCAAAAAATAAATGAATAAAAATAAAATAAAAATAAACTTCCCTACTGTAACACAGTGGCGTCAGCGACTAGCACGGAGGGAAGTAATTTATGTTTATTTGTAATAATTACTATGTCTTACTGAAATAGATTAATTGATGTTTGTAAATTGTCTGGAGGTAAATATATAAATATAAATATACTAAATATACTAAATAATAAATTGTTGTGGATAGTTTTTAGAATTTTATAGTAGAGTGTATTTAGTTAATTTATGTATGAGTTAAGCATTTAATTAATTTATGGCATTTTTTTGTATGTAATTTCAGTATTTATACTCTAAGAACAAGCATATTTTGTATGTCACAAAGTTTATCTCGTGCCTTTTATACCTACGAATCTTTGTTGATGATTTCAAAGACTAAAATTGTTACATTGTAATATTATATTGGTGGTGGTAAGGTGAAATAAATAAATAAATAAATAAATAAATAAATAGAAAACCGAACTAAAAAATAGAAAATTTTATCAAATTATTGTATTGTCATCGGTCCTCAATAAATCTACAAAGTTTGAACGAAATCTGGCCGTTTAAAGTGGGTCAAAATCGCGCCCAAAGAAGTCGGTTACAAACATACAGGTGAAGCTAATATTAATTTTTAAAAGACAGTTTTCTTTCTTTTCAACAATAATGGAGTGTTTCGATTGAGTAGGTAATTTTTCTATCTACAACATAAAGGGGACTTTCCCTCCATATGTTATTTGACAATAATAATTATAGCCTGCATAGTGCGTTTAATGCACTTTTAGTAGCGTTAGTTACTATTAAGTATTCTTAATAGTAATTTTAACGCAAAAATATCCATGTCAGGATAAAACTAACCTAAGCTTACACATTTCCCGTACAAAACTACCCCACGGCGAGCAATTACATCACAAATGATTTATCCACATTTAATAATAGGTAATTTAAGTAAGCGTTCAAATTGAGATGTCGTTTAACTTGTGATGGTGGACATAAGTTATGTTAATGTGGTGAATATTTCACACTAATAGATGTTGTGCTTGATAATACTGGTTTGTGTGTTTCCATTGTCACACGAGTTTTGTCTCGCTTATCTTACGACGTATTAAGTTTGTGAAGGAAGGGAATAAAGAAGTGTGTAACTAAGATGTTGTTTAAAAAGCTCTATATTAAAATGTAGATTATTAAACACTAGCGGTCCGCCCCAGCTTCGCCCGTGGTACATATTTCGCAATAAAAGTTAATTATTGCGAAATATGTACCACGTATATGATGTATAATTTCATCAAAATCGGTCCAGTAGTTTATGCGTGAAAACCATACATACATACATACATATACAAGTAAACTACATAGTTAACTTAGATACATACTGAAAAGATTGTTGCAGCATATTACAATCAGCACAATCTTCAACTTCAACTCAGAACAGGCTTATAGTGCCAAAATTGTATTTTTAATCATTGTTTTTAATACAAAATTATTTTCAAAATTGAAGTTTAAGTTGTATTCCTAAGCAGCTACCGATATTACAAAATAAGTATTTTATGATGATTATAAGTTGATATCAGATATGAGAGAATCCTAGGAATACTTTTGGAAGGATTTTTGCATTGAATGTTGAAATGTACACGCTCAAGGAACAACTATATTTAATTCAAATTCAAAGTTTTGTCATATTAGTTGTGATATTAGTTATATTCATAACTAATATTTGTTAATCGCAACGTCTATAATATAATTATTATGTTTTATATAAAATAAATATACCAAAAACAATGGAAACAGCCTCTATCTATTCGCGGGGCGTGTAATTTTTTCAACTGTCACCGAGTTTACAGGCACGCTATAATTTTGGACCGGCCAAGGATGCCGAGCGATCTCTGTAAGATAAGACGATACTAGTATACTTATATTATACTAGCTGCGTACCGCGGTTTCACGTATTATTGAGTTTATCCTTCTATCCTAATGTAAAAAGTAGCTTTACACCTGTAACATCACCTGGTAGACAATGGCAAATAGTTCAGTCGAAATAAATAAAAAAAATACATCAGCTATCTGTCAGTGAAAATCACATCAAAATCAATCCAGTCATTCCAGAGATTACCCGCAACAGACATACAAAATTGTAACAAAATATGTTTCGGTAAATTATCGCACATCTATAATTATTTACTTAAAAACGCTTATTTTAATATTACAAACAGACACTCCAACTTTATTATTGGTATAGATTATATCTACAGGGTGTCCCACTCTTGGTATACTAAGCTCAAAGGAAGTTATAGTTTTGCATACGCTGAGTACGTAAAAAATACTTCTAAAATTCCAGACGCAATTTTTTTTCAAATAGACGACTTCTTAAAACTCTATGTGTCACTGTACACCCATAACAAGCAACCCGCCCAGCTTTGCTACCAGCAGGTGACCTATCGTTTAAGATTATGTTTTAATAGACAAAATGCTCACATTAGCGAAGCCTCAGAGCGAAGCGGTATATGCAGGCTGCGCGAAGCTAAAGAAGAAAACATGGATTTTCAGGAAAAATTCAGCAAATTTTTTTTTATGTAATTTTGTTGTTTAAGTATTTTTTACGTGATCAGTGTACCTATGCAATACTACAAGTCCCTTTGCGCTTAGTATACCGATAGTGGGACACCCTGTATATTATTAAATTATCTATGATATATAAATTTATTGACTATCATTTTTATTGTAACTAGTATGGTAGTTAGATGGCAAAGATGACGATTGACGTGCCATTGCCTTAAGTAAGTAGAAAACTCTCAATTTTGAAATAAAAGTGTAATTTTGAATGTATTTTTATTACTACAAATTATTGTGTATCTGTCGTGGCCATATCGTAGATTTGCTCATTTCATGATATGATCGATCATTTCACGAAATGGTCGCATTTCATGAAATGGCCAACATAGTTTGATCAGATCGTTAAATCGTCAACGTTTCACGATTTGGCCATCCACATTTGGCCAGATCGTATAAAATATAAAGAGTCCATAAAATATTAAAAAAAATCAGAATATTCTAAAAACAGCTTGTTTAATGTCATTTAAGGTAGTGCCGCGGCAGCGGCCGGCGAATGCTAGAAGCGAATCGTTTTTGCAATAAAAAAACAGTTAGGTTAGGTTAGGTTAGACTTTGATAAACAACGCACGAGCCGAGCGAGCAAAGCGAGCGTGCCGCGGCAGCGGCCGGCGAGTGCCAGAAGCGGATCGCTTTTTAAAAAACAAACAATTATAATACTATAGTAGGATATATAAATATATATCCTAAAAGAAAAAATGCGTCTTAAATTATTTTATTTAAGACGCATTTTTTCTTCAATACATAACTATAAGATATCCACATTTTCCATAGTACTCGAACCGTCGTAAATTCTTTGCTATGACTTTCTTTATATTGTTACTAGCGGTCCGCCCCGGCTTCGCCCGTGGTACATATTTACGTTTTCTCTACATAAAAACCATCCTCGTACTTCAAGGAATATAATATAAAAAGAATTATCGAAATCCGTTCAGCCGTTCTCGAGTTATGCGCTTACCGACACATTTTGCGATTCATTTTTATATATAAAATTAAACGAATTATGAAGTTTTTAACTGCGAATAATTAAATATTCGCCAGCGGCCGCCATCTTATCACATAAACACAGAGCTTGCAGCGCCTCTACCAATGATTAATGTAACTAATTTACGATATGATCAAATAATTTTGATCATTTCATGAAGAAACCGCGCGTTTAGTTGGCCATATCGTGAAACGATTTCTTATCATTGATCTGCTCAAGCCACATCATGATGTGGCCAAACAAAAGTGGCCATTTCACGAAATGCGACCATTTCGTGAAATGGCCAATCATATCATGAAATGAGCAAATTTACGATATGGCCACGACATATCCTACTATTCTTTTTCTGTTTGGGGTAAAAAAATGTTTGTGCAAATCCATGTTGCTATTTTTTTCTAAAACTACTGTTCCGATTTTGATGTTGTTTCAATTATTGTTTTACGTTCATGATGGGATTTTAATTATAATAATCACTCTATTGACTCATAAAAACTTAAAACAAACACGTGTTTCTGTTAATCTTTCTCGCTCTATAAGACAGTGCGCGCACGAGCAACTTTGTCTCCGCAACTATTTTGTCTCCGCAACTATTTTGTCTCTCCCACCTATGGGCTAGTATGAAAGTGCGCGCACGTAGCGACGCAACTCCCCATACAAATTGATGGGAGAGACAAAATAGTTGCGGAGACAAAGTTGCTCGTGCGCGCTCGCTCTAAAACTATAGAGCGAGTTAAATGACAATTTTAATGTCACAATTTAGCGCCAAGAAACCGCCATCTTAATTTTAATGTCACTGTCACAACAAAAACCTACATACGTTTCCTCAGAACAAAGAATCCTATGGAACTGCCGTAATTGTTCAATTTGACGCGGAAATAATAATGATATACCCATCTCTTTCTCACAACAGTGGTTTTACCTTAGAAAAAGCATCTACACTCTTTTTATTAGCGCCCTCTTCATTGGCATCGATGTACCTTTGCTGCCACGGACGCCATCTTAGTATACGGTTTTGTTTACATGTGAGAAGATGTCATTGTGAAATTTTTATGATTTTCCAGTGTTTTTCGACCATAATCGAGTGTAATAAGTATAATTGAAAATAATAATAGGTACCATGAAGTGTTCTATAGTAGGTTGTGGCCTATGCCAAAGCAAAAACAGGCCGAATCTAACCTTTCAACGGTAAGTGGCTAACATTTTGTTAAATTGTTGCTTATATTAAAGTGTATTTATTATCAAGTGTATAGAAATCTTTTAATCATTTTACATTTAATCATCTTAGTTATTATGAGCTGTAGAAACAACAAGTGAACTGTAGAAATGTAGAACTGTAGAACAAGTGAACGTCCCTAGCCCGCCATGTTTGTACCCCGATTTGTTTACTTAGGTATGCAGGAAAAGTACATGCATATGGCAGTTCCATATGATCGTTGTTCAGAGTACGTTTCACACTAAAATAAATTGTAATTTTAATTTTCCACATGCTCTTTTAGTACAGTCGGTTAAAACTTAATATCCTAGTTTGCTCCATTTAAAAACAAGTGATTTAAATTTCAAAGGACTACACTAATGAGGGCTTTGATGCATATATTCCAATGAAATGGGGTAATTTATTGAGTTCAGGGAATTTCACTTAATGATGGTATTATTTAACGAGTTTTCCCTAAATATGGGGAGATTTTATATAGTTAGTTGAATCTTTTGTGAACAGATTATTCAGGTTAATTAATTGTGGTATATGGTGAAAATGTGGTGTTTTGGTGAATGCATACATTTTAAAAATGTCGCCTACAACTTCGTTCACATTGTACCTACAATTTTATTATTTTTGCTGGGATATGCATTATATTTGACCGCCTCCTTGGTACAGTGGTTGACGCGTGAGCGTAGCACCGAGGGGTGCTGGGTTCGATTCCCGGTGGAGACGAAGAAAAAAAATGGGTCGGTCTGGTAGGACACAGAAGGCTGATCACCTACTTGTCCCTAAAGAAAATCGATCAGTGAAACCGATGTATAATGCATCTGCCCCTTACCCCACTTGGGGACATGGGACTTCACTTTTTTCTTATTAGGGTATTGCTTTGCATTTAGATAAAGTTTTTATGTTAACATTACAGACATTCGACACTCCAATATTATTTTCACTACCAAGTAACAACACTCACTTAAAAATATTATTATTAAATAAATTAAATCAATAAAATAACTCTCCATATTTATTAACTCCATTATTTTACAAGAAACTCAACAAAAAACTGGATCAATTTGCAAGAAATAGACGTTTCCAATATAAACAATAACCAAAATAAATTTTACCAATAGTTTACGTCAGCTGTCGATTCATCGTCTATTTTAAACCCATTTAGTAGGTTTGCGCAAACAAACAGACGGATTGCATTAGCTGATGAGTTTCTTTGATCAGTGGAAAATATTTCGTTTTAGGGATACGCGTGTATTTTTTATAAATGTTATAAATAGTTTAAGAATTAGGTAAGTACTACAAGATTTTTTTGAAAAATTGAATTTGCGTGCGAATGTTTATTTTCGATATTTATAAAAAAAATTCACTCGCTTTTTATATTTTTATCTTAGATCGAAAGAAGTTCTTCTTATATTTTTAGTTTACATTTTCTTCTTGTATTATCAGCTACCTATCTGTCAGCGAAAGTTCGCGAAATTAGCTCATCCGTTTCGAGGGGTCATCTGGATGAAATAAACAAAAATAAATTATTATAATGCATATTATAACATATTAAAACGGTACATATAATTTTATATTATGCATCAACGGGTCAGACAGTTTTAAATTTATTTTTTCGTATGTTTTTTGTTTTTTAAACAATAGTACAGAACTGAAATGCGAAAATATATATAATTGACGTTGATTTCATAAAAAAGACAGACATCTGTTCAATTTTGTAAAAGCATACCACGCCTTCTTCCGATAGACTTTCGTGTGTAGAGTTATGAAGGTTTAAACAGGGCTTACATTTCATTAATATCTAAAAAGATAGCCGATATTTTACGGCATTTTTATCAATAAACTTTGACCTTTTAACACGTTACGTTTTATAATTATTGCTACAAGTTATAAAAACTTCATGCGCTTAATTGTTGTATTGATTAATAATAATGGAAAAAACCTCTTGCAAAATTTTGTTTATGAAGTTGGTATTTACATAACCCACACCAGACTATAACTATTTTAATTTACCCACCTAATATAAAATTTAAACCGACGATAGAATTTTAATTGTATGCATCTTGTTTATGATTTTTTTATGTTAGAATATAATGTTTTAAAAAGAAATATATTCCAAAACTTGTCTAGTCTATGTGTTACAAACACTGTTATCAATCGCTGACGCGTCAAAATGGCCGGTTCCGGCCGCGGGCGAAATGGCCGCTTCCGGCGAATCGCACTTCATTCAAAAAATAGTTTCTGATTTGATTTCGAACTAGAAAATATTGTTAGAATTCTGAAAATGTTGAATAATAAAATAAAATGTGAAACTGTGTATACTATGTTTATTTTGACGAATTTCCGAAACAGGTGGGCCAATATTGACAATACTTCATTGTTATAATATAGCTTATAATATAAAGAATAAACTATCTTGCTCTTAGGGCCGATTTTTCAATGCTTGGTCCTACTTATCCGTCCAATAAAGATACACGATAATATTAAAATGTCACGTAAACTGTCAAATACGGGCAATTAGAATACGTTTTTAAAATGGTAGTTTTATACATTATTCGACGAATAAGTTTTAACCAAGGATTGAAAAATCAGCCCTTATTAGAATAAAGGACTACTAAATAATATGTATTTTCTTTTACCGCGAACAAAATGCGTAATAGGTACATGATGAAGTACTTCAGCTGGTTTTATATAAATTAGAATTCAAACTGAAATGTGTTCTACAATAAAAAAAACACTAACTCAATTGTAACTGGCCATTAAGAAAATAAAAAGAAAAACTCCATAAAGCCGCGCCGTGAATGGCCGGCTTTAACCATCAATAAAACAGTACAAAGACAACAAAAGTAGAGTGTTAAGATGGACGGCATTATGCGTTTGAATGAAACATGTAATTGCGTGTTTTGATCGCTGACACGTAATGGATGGGTTTATGCAACAAATAAAAAAGGTGTAATGAGCACCACATAAGTAATGAGATTATATTGAAAACTCAATTATGGCTGATAAATTGATGTATGGAAATCCGACAAAAAAGTTCAGTAACATTTTCAATTACATACCATTGTATTATTTAATTATCTTTATAAATAACAAATCTATACTTAAATAATCCTATAGGTAATTTAGTACCTAACTGCATGCATTTGACTATGTAAAGTAAATCCTAGAGCATAGAACTATTTACAAATTACTATAAGATTTCCGCTCATGGCTTCGCTCGCGTTGTATAAAACTTAACAAATTATACATTAAATTCCTCCTCTTTAATAGATAGAGTGGTTAACACTCTATCTATTAAAAATAACCGCATCAATATCCCTTGCGTAGTTTTAAAGATAAGTACATAGGGACATACAGACAGCGGGAAGCGACTTGTTTTATACTACGTAGTGATCAATGCAATCTTAATTCAAGTTTAATTAATATGATTAATTATATAATATTAATTATATTAATATACAATAACAATAATTAATCAAATATATTTTTTATTTTTATTTAATTATATTTTTACAATGCGCTTTCGATCCCGAAAAGGTTATGAATGCAAAAGGTCATAAAATGATTGATCTTTCATGAGAAATAATGTTGGACTGATTTCTTTTGTGAGTGACGGTTTTGACCGTGATGTCTCATCCAACTTTAGAATAAAGCGGGTTATGCTGTTCATGTGTAAGTATGTTTTAAAGTTTTTCAAATCGGACACGTGGTTCCCGAGATTGGCGCGTTCAAATAAACTCTGCAGCTTATATTATTATATACCTACCTAAATGCGAAAGTAACTATGTCTGTCTGTCTCTTCTTCACGCCTCAACCACTGAACCGATTTAGATGAAATTTGGTACAGAGATAGCTGAGAAAGGACATAGGTTATTTTTTATCGCCGAAATCCTACGGGAACGGGAACTATGCGGGTTTTTCTTTGGATACGCGGGCGAAGCCGTATCTGGAAAGCTTGTATTATAATTTATTAGCAAAGATGAAAGAAGTAAAGATTATACAATTTTAAAATCATTGTTGAGAGCTATTGGATTTATTTTAATTGAGAGAATGGCTGTATGTCACAATAAAATGAAATGATGGATGGTAGCATCAGCTTTTTTTACGTTTTATCAGCTTTACCTGTATGTTTGTATATAACCAACATATTTAGACTGAATTTAAAACCACTTTAAACGGACCACAGATCACGATCTCTATGAAACGGACAGATTTAATTCAAACTTTGTACACTTGTCATGGATCACTGACAATACAATGTATTTAATTTCATGAGGTTAAGCGTGTTTTAGTTTTTTAACTCTATTAATAGTTATTTTAAATCTATTGTTCCGGTTAATTAAACGAAGAATATTAAACGATATAGTCTAAAAGCCAAAAGGTTACATGCTTATGATACCTACATAGGAGAAAATGTTGCACTTTCATTAATAAGTAGCTTTGTATTCTATTAGAAGCGTAATAGGTATTATGTTTGTATTTTACTACAATCAATTTGAGAAGCATAACATACACATACCTACATAATATGATACATCAAACACACACATGCGGAAAAATAGGAGGTTTAATTACAAGTGTAGTATTTCCTATTTTTACTTTACATCAAAGTAAAGTCTATTTCTGAAACTAGAAGCTGTTTCTACACTATTTCGAGGCAAATTTTGTCAATCGTGTTTCGGTTCCCAAACGTCACTAAACAAACTCTTCAATTAAATAAATCGATAAATAAAAAAAATCAAATTCAAAGTTTTTGAAAAAAAAAATTAACTCTCCGTGCGCTCGAAACGTCTGTTTGGGTCTCATTTCGCCTTAATTGTTTGTTACAACTTACATTATCACTTAAAATTGTAAAACAAAGTTCTTTACCGCGTATGGAATATGGATGTCTGTTAGCGATAACATTTAAATTGATGGACCAATTTTGTTCCTGTTTTCACCAATTCATAGCAGGGTTCTCAAGGAAGGTTTTTTTTTCACATTTTGTTAAGTTCTGGAACTTACAAGGTGGACGAAGCCGCGAGAAAAAGCTAGTGACACTATCTATAACTACCAATACCTACATATAACAAACAAAATACACAATATAATATGTACCTATTAATTAAATTTAACCCATTGACCACCGAGGGGCCCGATCGGGCCGAGACACAATAGATTTTCTATTGTGTCTGTGATCCGAGGACTGACGGATTAAATAAAAATGTAAACTGCACAATTATAAATCCATAATACTTACCTACTTCATTTAACCCGCAAATAATTAACCTGAACAAACAAAAATCAACTTTCCCGCTATAATCTGACATTAGCCGTAAGATGGCGGACGGGAATAGACAAACAACATCATAGAAACTAAACCCTTTTGATGTGACCGAATCAAATTACAAAAGTTTAACATCCTCTATGTTTGAATGAATTTAATTCAATTATTTATGGCTGCGTTCATTAAAATAGATGTTCATTAGTATTAAGAGTTTTAAGCTCGTTAATAATAGAAATTATTGATATTAAATTATTCTGATAAAAGTTATTTGTGTGCGTGTGATTGTTACGTTTATAAATCTGAAATAATGTTAAAATTAGATTATATTCAATACATCATATTAATATAATTATTAGAGATGTACGTAATACTTTAATTATTTAAATAAAAATGCAAATACTTTTATGCTTAACTATTTCAAATTCTAAAATGTTATTGTGTTTTGATATTTAAAGTATCAAATGCATTTCAAAATAGGTATTTTCGAATACAAAATAGGTAAAAACCTTTCAAAAACCTTTTGTTAAATTCATGTTTCTTACATAGAGATAGTATGTACGTAGTAAATATATCTCGATGGTTTCTTAATTTCTTCTTGCAACTTTTAATAATATAGGCACTCAAACTGTTCAAAATTATTTCAAAAAAGAGAGAGAAAAGAGCAACTACAGATTAATTTGCCGGCTTTAACTTCTCGTTTTTTATAATTACCGAACCATTTCTAAATCCATACTAATATTATAAATGCGAAAGTAACTCTGTCTGTCTGTCTGTTACTCAATCACGCCTAAACTACTGAACCAATTTGCATGAAATTCGGTATGGAGATATTTTGATACCCGAGAAAGGACACAGGCTACCTTTTATTGCGAAATATGTACCACGGGCGAAGCCGGGGCGGACATCTAGTAGTTAATATACAAATGTTACCTAAAAAGTCAATATACTTAGCTAGTAGGTATTGTAACGTTAAAAAATCGAATAAATAAGTATTTATATTACAGTCGCTTTTACAATCGACGGTACAACCAATTTATTATATACTAGCGGTCCGCCCCGGCTTCGCCCGTGGTACCTACATATTTACGTTTTCTCTACATCAAAAACCATCCTCGTACTTCAAGGAATATAATAAAAAAAGAATAATCGAAATCGGTTCAGCCGTTCTCGAGTTATGCGCTTACCAACACATTTTGCGATTCATTTTTATATATAAGAAGACTAGCGGTCCGCCCCGGCTTCGCCCGTGGTATATGTTTACGTTTTCTGTACATAAGAACCATCCTCGTACTTCAAGGAATATAATAAAAAAAGAATTATCGAAATCGGTTCAGCCGTTCTCGAGTTATTCGCTTACCAACACATTTTGCGATTCATTTTTATATATAAGATTTTAAATACAAGGAAAAAAGAAAGCGGACACTCATACCCAATAAATCTATTAAACATCTCTCTATCGACTATCAGTGTCATATTTCACCATCTAATTGCTACTGAAACTTAAAATATCACCAAAATAGTTGCAGCCGATTAAGCGTAGAAACCCATAACCAGCTTACAAGACCTCTAAGAGCCAAGCAAATATACGATAATAGAGATCTTGTATACTGGTCAAGTTATTTTTGGAAAGTACATTCATAAATTACACCGGTCTCCCTTCATTTAAATCATTTTAACGCTAAAACCGACATTTGTATGATATTTTAATATTATTTTAACTCCACGTAACGACTACGACTCAATATCGTTATGTATTAATGTCGTTTTGAAACATCCGATTCTTTGCAAATTATGTACGAGTTTATACCTAATAAAAATTTCTATATCTAAATATTTATTAACTTTTAAATATTATAACGTGGCTACGATTGCTTGATAAAGATCACTGCAGCATTGAAATAAATGTTTATTGAATATTTTATGACTGTTTTTTTTTTTCACAATCTGAAAGGTAATACAAATTTTAACAGATTGTAAAAATGGATCGGTTTAATTCTATAAAGAGTGCAGCAAAATAATATGCAGTAGACTAATATGTGGTGAAAGTGAACTTTTTTTATACACTTATCTATTAGATAAGAATATTATGATATTTACCTACTGATAATTTTAAAAATATTAGTCGGTATCGGATATCTTTCGATAACTGTACGTCGTTTAATCCATACTAATATTATAAATGCGAAAGTAACTCTGTCTGTCTGTCTGTTACTCAATCACGCCTAAACTACTGAACCAATTTGCATGAAATTTGGTATGGAGATATTTTGATACCCGAGAAAGGACATAGGCTATCTTTTATTGCGAAATATGTACCACGGGCGAAGCCGGGGCGGACCTCTAGTTACTATATAATTAATAATACACTAGCTTACCGCCCGCGGCTTCGCCCGCTTTGTCTAAAACCCAATAAATTATATACAGTTAAAACCTTCCTCTTGAATCACTCTATCTATTAAAAAAACCGCATCAGAATCCGTTGCGTAGTTTTAAAGATTTAAGCATACAATAGGGACATAGGGACAGAGAAAGCGACTTTGTTTTATACTATGTAGTGATTCTGAATAATAATATTATGTATTATTTTATCGTGTTGTGTAAAGGCGCTTCTAGCAGTTGTCAATTTTGGCGCCTAAACCGCATACAGACAGATGTCACGAGCCAACCTCATGACATAAACAGATCTAAAATTGAACGTTTAGAAATATAGAATCAGAATATTCATAAATGAGACATAAACAAATGTATATTTAAGTCAGCGATGTATTTCCACAGTGTATTTCATTCTTGTAGTATATATAGTATATATAGTATATATGTCACGGCTAAAGGTAGGTGAGAACATAAACTTAAGATTAGCCGGCTAAA